>PVHY01001856.1:0-142832 GCA_004024945.1 Uropsilus gracilis | reverse complement strand
CTTCTGTTTGTCAATAGGGTTTTGGCTATTCGGGGTCTTTTGTTGTTCCATATGAATTTCAATAATTTTTGTTCTATCTCTTTAAAATATATCATTGGGATCTTTATTGGAATTGCATTGAATCTATAGATGGCCTTTGGTAGTATAGCCATTTTGATGATGTTGATTTTTCCGATCCACGTACAGGGAATGTCTTTCTGGCGGAGGTGGCGTGTGGCGAGCGGGTCCCTCCCGGGGGCTGGAGCCGGCGCCTATGAGCTATGATTTTTTAATGTTTTCTCTCACTAAACATTTATTGTTATTGGGAAGTATATTTTTTATTTCTTGGCTTGCTCATTCTTTTCTAATGAATTGTTTGTATGCTTTTGTTGTCTGATGAGTGGAGGGATACAGTTAACTCACTAAATTCACTTTGAATCTTCTTTACAAGAAAAACTATTGAGACATTGTAACTTAAAATTACATCCCCTGCAATTTAATAAAGAGAATATAATATTTGAAAGGAAACAAAAACCCAATTTTCCTGACATATTACTGTGTTTTATCTTTTATCTTCTTTGGTGTTCAGACTCAAAGTAAACCTCATAAAACTAGAAGCCTTTTTCCCACTGACTTGTTATTCTCACTATCCGTAGAATTCAGACTTATTATTACAAAGGATGTGATATTAAAAAATATGACAGTGTATAAAATATTTAAAACTATCTTAGAGAAAAATTTCAAAAAAACAAACAATCTTTGTGAATCTACTAATGTATAAGTATGGACTGGGAGTTGTCAGTTCTTGGTAACCAGTATTATCTGACAATCTTTGGAAACAAGTTTTTGCACAGCAAACAGCAAAATAAATTATCCAGAACCTTAAAGAGTGTTAAAAATCCTCTGTATTGTGGGAGGTGATGTGAAATATTTGTAATGCTGATTACTTTCTGAACTGAAAAGAAAGTGACATATACCAAAGCCAAGTTCAAATTCTCTAGAGCCATATGGGCTTCCAACATAACACCTTTTCTAACCACTTGATGGTGTCTTTGCTGCTTATAGCCTGAGCAACAAACCATAGGAAACTAATGGTCTTTTAAATGGAAAACAGCAGTTCATTAGGGTTGGTTAATAGGTTCTTGGCAAAATTTCAACTCAATGGGTATGCAAGTATATATGTGTGTGTTCTGTAAACCTTGTCCCAATCTTTCTAATGGTGTCACTCAGTACCATCAATTTACTTTGACAATCAGTAAACAGATAAGTATGCCCTGGGAGTAAATAGAGTCAGGTCCATATTAACATAGCAAATATTTAATTATTTTGCTTTTCCATCTTTTATGCAATGTTAGTAACATCTTCAAACTTAAAGCAAACACTTCATTGCTGAAAATCCTTCATTCATAGTCTCTAGTTAGTCTCTAGTTAGGAATTTAGTTTTAGAAGTAAATTAATAAAAATATGCATTCTTTTAAGGGAAATAACCAAAGAACAAGCAATTGTTCAAAGATTAGCTTCTTTGCTCTGTGTTAGATCAATATTTCTGTTGGCTACAACTGAGTTGGTAGAAGATTTATAATAACAAGCCGACAACCATCTAATTTAATTCTCCCAGCCACAGGAAACTGCAAGAAGAGATGTTTGTATTTCATTGTTTGCTGAGGAGGCTTGACCTTACTAAGCAGATTGCTAGGCATTGTTTTACGGTGTATATTTGAAATTGCTATGTGCGTGAGAAATTGCTATAGGTGTTAATTCCTTAGAGAGTGCTGTAACTTTCTGCACACTTTCAGACAGCCAAATTATACAGACCACCCTAGAGAATGCTTTTTTCCAGTCCTTGCAAAGGACACATTTAATGGAAGAAGCAGGTTTTAATGCCAATCAATGGAAGTAGTTTGAGCCTTGAGAATTTTTGGAGCGGAGAAAATAGAAGGAAGGTTTTACTTTATTTTTTTAATTAGCACATACAGGCAATAGGAATGGTTGAGGGATGGTCAGGATGGTCAGGCTGTTAAGCCTGACCTGTGGGTTAGTTTCTACTAGACTCAGAATCAAAATGTAGGCCCAAATTCCAATTTGGCATTTAATCACTATGCTTCTTAGGCCTTGCCATCAAAGGGAGAAAAGAATGTCTCCCCCATGTACTCAAGATGTGATATAAGTTCCAACTACTATAGAAGCTTCTTACCATATTGAACTTACTCCATACCCCAAATGTCTCTTTCTAACTCTTTTTCTGTTAATTACATAGACATTAATCTCAGCTCTGTGTCTCTAGTTACTGCTGTTGTGTATGGTTTTAGCTGGTTCTAGATACTAAAGTTTACTTTCTAAGTTTTTATCTATACACATGTTTGGAGGTGAAATAAAGTTTGTAATAAGGTAACTGTTTTCATTTGTTTGGCACACTTGTTTTTTTGGTTTTTGTTTTTTTAAATTCATTGTATTGATTTGTCACAATTGTGCATTAATTGATCCCTCCTTCTCCCTCCATATCCCCCCTTTGTATCCCCCCTTCAGTCACTCCTTCTCCCATCTTTCTGCAAATTGTTGGTTGATTAAGTTGATGTTCAGTTGTTGATTGTTTGGCCTGTTGTTCTCTTCCAGTATCTGGTAAATGTGTATGTTTTCTTTTTTCTTTTTCTTTTTTTTTTTTTACCCCGGGGCTTTCCCACTTCACTAATATTTGTTAACTATCCTGATCTTTTGTGCTCTTCACCTCCCCTGCCTTCCCCACCCCCCTCTCTTGTTCCATGGTTCAGTCCCATTGGTTGTTTTCATTTTTTCTTATTTGTTTGTTTGTTTTTCCCTATATCCATCATATAAGTGAGACCATCCTGTACTTCTCTTTTACTTTTTGACTTATTTCTGCCAATATGAGTCCCTCTAGTTCCATCCAGGTTGCTGCAAATGACATGTGTTTGTCCTCCTTGATGGATGCGTAAGTATTCCATCAGGTATATGTACCACATTTTTTTTAGCCAATCATCTGTTTGGGGGCATTTGGTTTGCCTCCAATTCTTTGCAACTGTAAACAGGGCTGCAATGAACATGTGCATACATGTGTCCTTTTGAGTTAATGTCTTCATGTCCTCTGGGTAGATTCCTAGTAGTGGGATTGCTGGTTCAAATGGTAGGTCCATTTTCAATTGTTTGAGGGTCCTCCACACAGTCTTCCATAGTGACTGGACCAGTTTGCACTCCCACCAGCAGTGTAAGAGAGTTCCTTTTTCTCCACATCCGCGCCAACATTTGTTGTTGTCTGTTTTATTTATGTGGGCCATTCTTACTGGTGTAAGATGGTATCTCAGTGTGGCACACTTGTTTGTTAACTAAGAACTTCCTAAATGCAGGCTGCTGTGTTCTGACCTCTAGACAGCTGGATAAAGATGTGATTTGGACTCTGTCTTGGCCCCTCAATGAGCTGGAAACCTGGTGATAGGTTCAGATATGTTTGTAATGAGTCTGATAAAAACATAACTCTTTGAAGAATGATTGGGTCACTTTAACATGGAAGCATCAACTCACAGCAGTATTCGTTCTTGAAAGGGCATTCACTTTTACACAAATGCTGTCCAAATTTTATATCTCATCACTCAGGGCCCAAAATTCCAGCCTCTTAAAGCACACCCCCCCACACACACCCCAAATTCACTTTCAGCAAATATTTATTGTGTTTACTAATTGTATTGACTATCTGAGTGGTCACAGAGTTTCCCCATTTTTAGCAACCTTAGCTTTCTCCTTGAGTTCCTCTCCTTGTCACATGAGTAGCATTTCCACTACAATCCTTATATGCAGTCCACACCACAAATGACTCACCAAAGTTGTTTTGCCCAAGCAAATCATGGCGCTCTTCTATTGAGGATATCTGACAAGTAAAAATTTCACCTTCTTATTTCCCAAAATTTTTATAGATTGTAAACAGTATAACTAACAAGAGCTTTATTTCCCCTTTCCTATTATATTTTTATCCTTCTTATCAATGCCATGATGAGCTAATGACATAGGTGAAATGAATAGCCAGCAGTTGACTGGCTTTCAACAACTGTAGAATAGAAGAGGAAAGCCTTAATAAATTTCTGGGACCATCAGGGCATCATAGCATCCTGAGACAGTGTCTATGCAGTCAGCAAAATGAATCACAGCATACTGCAGTACAGTGGGTCATTGGCAATCACTGTTGAAAGAAGAATTAAATGAGGAGAATAACAAAACTGTCATCTATCTATCAATTTTTGTGCATCTGGCTAATGGTCTGTATTAAAACCATTAACTATTTTATATTCTTCTTTACATAGAATGACAGTAGCTCACTTACTTCCTCCTCAACTTAAAAGTGTAGGCCAAACTGTATATCTAAAAGATATGCTTATGTTGGATCCTAGATTGACTGTATGAAACATTCTATCTGTCCTAATTAAAATAATACAAAATTATTTTGTAATATAGAAGCATATATTTCTACTAACTGTATATGGTTCTTATTTTAAATTTATTATGTGTTAGATAATTGTTGTGCTTTGTGAGGGAAATATTTGAAGTAGCCCATACTATCTTAGGAAATAATCCTGTGAATGAAATAAAATGATTTTCTCCTTGAAAGAGTAAAATTATATTAAATTCCAGAGAATCCATTTCTTAGATGTGTAAATACTTGCTATTCTCATTTTTGAAAGGCATGAATTTATTCTATACTCACTATCAAAGATGATTTTAACGTGTGAGAGGGAAGATAATTCTCAACTTTACTTAGTAATTTGGGAATAATATCACTATTATTGGGAGTGAAGTCTGCCACTTGACAGAGAATGATAGATGACAGCCAAGCAAAGTGAAAAAAGAAATTCTAGCTAGGGTATAGGTGCATTTTGTAAATTCCTTTATAAACCAGTCTGTAAAATAATTAAGCTGTAGTTACTATTGAGAAAATAGAATACTTGATTCATCAACAAAAAGGTATTTCCTTTGATTGAATGGAGAAAAATGTACACACCATGATAGAAATCCTGGAGACTCTTCAAAGCACTCAAAGCCCAAGAAACTGGCAAACTCTCTCATAAAATCAGTCAAACCCCGGATTTGTGTTTTTGTTGACAGAAGGTAGTTGGGTCTTATGTTTTTTTATTTATCACAGTTGACAATCTTTGACTTTAATTGAAGTGTTTTGACAATTTGCTTTTAAATAATTATTGATAGTTTTAACCCAGCATCTTGCTGTTCACTTTTATTTGGCCCATCTGTTCTATGTTTCCCTTTTACTTTTTTATGTCTTTCAACTGAGTACTTTTTATGACTCCATTTGATCTCCATCAATGATCTAATAACTACACTTCTTTGTTTTAAATTTTCAGTATTTACTCTGGGGTGTATAGCACATTTCTTCACCTCCTGCCCTTGGTTTTATATTTTCACTCATTTTATTTTGTTTCATTTTATTTAGTGCTCATCTCTGGCTCCACCATATCACTCATTATTGTCATTCATTTAAATTCCTATGTCGTGTAGATCCCATGATACACTATTATTTTTTCAAAATGATGAAAGAAAAATTCCTTGAAAAATTTAAAATAAGAAAAAAATTTTTTTTTGAGACTGAGTCTCGCTATTTACTCATGGAACCGCAGGCTCACGTTGCCCGGGGTACCACGGACTCAAGCAATTCCCAGCCTCAGCTTCCCAGGTAGCTAGGATTACAGGCGCACGCCACCATGCCCAGCTATTTTTGGGGACTAGGTCTCTCTGTGTTGCCCCGAGCGGGACTCGAACCGCAATCCCTAGCCCCAGCCGCTTCATAGGCTGAAGCTTACAGGCACGAGTCACCATGCCCGGCAGAAAAATGTTTTTATGTTTATGTCTGTCTATATATTTGCTGTTTCTGTTGCTCTTTCTTCCTTTCTATAGATTCAACTTTTAATTGGATATCATTTTTCTTGCCCAGAAAACTTCCTTTAACATAGCATAAAAATCGTTGGCAATGAATTCTCTCAACTTTTACTGGGATGAGAAAGTATTTATTTCATCTTCATTTTTGAAACATTTTTTCTTGGATATAGGATTTCATGCTAACGGCACTTTCTTTCCTATCCCTTTAGCACTTAAAAAAAAAAAGTCTTTTCATTCTCTTAGATCTCTGATGAAAAGCTTTCTGTCATCGTCCTCATCATTCTCCCTTTGTTTATCTATATTGTTTTCCTGGCTGCTTTTAAGATTTTATTTTCTATCTTTGATCAATTATATTATATGATGATGTCCTCTGGTGTGATTTTCTTCATGCTTATTCTGCTTGTGGTATTTGAATTTCTTGGCTCTGGGGGATTTTCGTTTTCATCAAATTGGAAAAAAAAATAAGATCCATTATTTTCCCAACTATTTTTCTATCACCCTCCCTCTTGTTTTTTTTTTCTAGAACTCTAGTTACATGTGCTTGATACTGTGATAGATTTGATATCTTTCCCACAAATTTTAGGCATCTCTGTCTTTTCACACTCTGATCTCTGTCTTCTCAACCTAGTGAAATTCTGGGCTCAGTTTTGTTATTTTCTCTGAGCCCTGCCCTGGACATGCTCCCAGTTATTCATCTGGGAAAGTAAGAGGCTCATCTGTTTGGTTTGCCTCCCTTCAGAGATCACAGTCCTATTTTCTGAAAACTTGTTTTATTTTTCAGTCTGCTTTTCTAGTTATGACAGGAAGGCAATTCCCATAGCAGCTAATCTTCATGGGCAGAAACTGAAATGCCCTCAGCTGTATTTTTAAACAATTCACAGAAATTTTTTAAAAAGCAAATGCTTTCAAAACAGCAATATGAATCTTCTGATCAAATTTATTGCATTGAGAACAATATCCTGAATTCTTTCCTTGGCTTATTGCCCCTGTGTGATCTGGCCTTTATTTCTTTTGTAGAGGTATATCCTTTATTCAACTCAAGACTTCAGTGATCTTGATTAAATCCTTTTATCCCCTGGATACACCATGCATGCTCTTACCCCTTACCAGCATGCTTTTCCTAATCATATTTCGTGTACCTTTTTCTCATCTATTTTACATAGGCTTGAATGTCACTTTAGATTGTCCCTGACAATTCATGTGGAAGAAAAAAATTAAGATTTTCTTATTATATTCTGTTCACAGCATTGTATAATTTTATTTCACAACGAAACATAATCTTTAATTATATCTTCATTTTTAATTTTTAAAATATGTGTGCATTTGCAATTGTATTTATGCCTGGTAAATTGTAAGTTCCAAGAAACCAGAAGCTATGGTTGTTTAATAATCCTTGATTTCTGGGCTCTAGCACATAGTAGGTACTCCATAGATATTTGTTGACTGACTTAGGCAAGTTAAGTAATGATGAATTTTGTACCTAGCAGAGCATGGAATGAGAAACAGACTTCATTTTTTTTAGCTGAATTTATTTTATAATTCCAAGATGTGTAAATATCACAGCTCTTCTACATTATTGATTATATGTGTATATATATATATACATATGTATGTATGTATATACATATATATACATACATACATATATACATACATGTATACATACACATATATATACATATATACATATATACATATATATACATATAATCAATAATGTAGAAGAGCTGTGATATTTACACATCTTGGAATTATAAAATAAATTCAGCTAAAAAAAAATGAAGTCTGTTTCTCATTCCATGCTCTGCTAGGTACAAAATATATATAAATCAATATATATATATATATATATTGAAGTGCAACAAAAAATTGATGTGAAGGGGCTAAAAAGAAAGCAAAATGTCACTGCATAGTATTGTCTCTGTTTATTCCTACTAGTGCTATAATTCTATCATTTTAGAAGTATATTATACATCTGCCATGAATGTTCCAATTTATTTTTTCACTTGTGAGTAGGTAAATTGAGTGAATGGGATTCTTTGCATGATGAAGACTAGAATTGCACTGTTAGTGGTGAAGTATATGGACATGAATTTAAAATAATGTACACCAGGAAAGTAGTATATTTTACTTCAATTAAGCATATTAAAAATGAGTAAAATGAGGTATGAAAAAACATGAAAATGACTTTCTTTTTAGTTACTATAAGATACTTATCTCTGATATTCAGTATAGTGTAGTGTTTTGAATAATTTTTTTGGATTTAAAGAATATTTGAAAGAATTGCTAGTGTAGTCCTGCCATCATAGAGAAGAAAGAAGTCCAGAAGAAGAAACCAAGGTGTTGAAGCAAAATAAAATTTGATCTTGACCAAATTGATGATAAATGAGTCTAATTTATAAAAGAGAGTAGTGGGGATCAAAGACAATTACACAAAGCATAGGTATTTTGAATACAGAATTTTTTCTACTAATCTTTTTGTTGCTTACATGTTTATGTACATACCTGTGTATATTATATATTATATTATATTTAAATATTATATTTATTATATAATATTATATAATATATTACATAATATACATTATGTTATATTATATTTATTATATTATTATACATGATTGTGTGCCCCAGGGTTCTCCCTCCATCATATCACTCATGAACGGTCATCTTGATCTTCGGTGCTTGTTCCTTCCCCAATTTCTCCTTTCCCCTCCCCCTCCTTAACTGCTTGCCCCAGTTCCGTTGTTAGCTTATCTTGACTTTTCCTTGGCCTTTTGTTTGTTTTCCTTATATCCCTTATAGGTGAGATCATCTGAACACAGAATATTTTTGAAAACTCTCTAAGTTTCAGTAGAAATCAGGAGGGGGAGGGGGAGTGATCAAGATCTAGTCATGGAAGAAAACGATCTGGTAGGGAAATAAAGTGAAATAATCAGGATTGTCTCCTGATTTCTGGGCTTAACTATCCATGCAAATTGAGTACATGAGCCATTGGCTATAAATAGAGAGTAAGACAAAAAATAAAGGATGAAATGTAGACTGGACACATGATGGAAAGCTAAGAAGGCTACAGCTTTTCAGTTCACGGGGGCACTTGTGACTTTATCCTTAGTTTTTGGCTCTTTGGCATGGGGAAAATGAGCATTCTCAGAATCACCCTACCATCTTGCCCAGTGTTGGGTCATCTTAACCCAAAGACTTGGTTAAAGAAAAATTTGTGGATAGCTGACTTTATTGTGTCCAGTAGAGATCAGAACAGGCAGAAAGTCTCCCAGATACCCGTGCTTAGCAGGGTAAATGTCTACAATAGGGAGAAAGGAATTTGTAGGAACCAGAGATTTTATAATTTAGTTGGCCAACAAATATTTATTAAGTACCTTCCATGTGCTAGTGATTCCATGATGATCTAGACAGACATTCAAAAAATATATGTGATACCAGATAACAAAAAATTGATGTCAAAGTTCATAACTATCATAATAGTTTACCATCATTGTTTAAATTCACAAATTATAGCAAGGATATAGTGAAAATTTTCTTGTGCTGGGTCTCTGCCAAAAATTTACAGATACAAATAGTGACTGAGAAAAGGAAGACAGTTATGAAAATGGTCTGAATTGTCAATATTTGTTAATACCTTTCTTGTTTATGACTTTCTTGATTGAGGCCTATATTACAAAGACAGAAATATATTTCCCTCTAAGTGCTAACTTTAATTTAATAAAATGTAGCTGCCTGTAGTGCTTGTGTTAAGGAGAATTTTGAGACTGTCTAGGTTTAAGGTGTAGAGCATTGTGATTGTAAAAATTGACATACACTCAGGATGTGATTATGGAAACAATAATGACACAAATTCGTTCTCCTTGTTCTACATGTTACTAGAACTCACCTCCCCTCACCATTAAAATTGATTCTTTTAGTTTTTTATTTAACAGACATTTATTGAATACTTAGATGAACCCAGCACTGTGCTAGGCATTGGGGTACAAAGATAAAAACATGTGTTCCTTTTACCTAAAGAACTCACAGTCATGTAAAACAAAATGGCAGCATTGTTGAATTAAAATATCTGCCATAGTCTTATACATGACAATATTATAAATGTTACCTTTCTACATTTTTAAATCAAACTCTAGGGAATAAAATATGTAAATTAAATAATGAAAGTAGACTGAAAACTATCTCAATTCACTTAGAGTTCAAGATGAAAAATCTTGCAAAATTCACAGATCATAGTGAACCATCATCTAACAGAAAGCATTCCCTCTAAGGACATGAGTTATCCAGAAGTAACAGTTATATTTTGGCACCTTTTATAAACCCCCTTTACAACAACAACAAAAACAATAGAATATCACTGTGTTGTGACAGCTGTTAAGAAAAAGCTGAAAAAAAATCCAGAAAAATATCCCCCTTAAGACTGTATACACACACACACCCACATGTATGTATATGTATATATATATGATCTTTAATTCTTTGTTTCTATTTTCCACTTTCCTCTCCTTCCCCTTATTTTCATCCCTTCATCTTCAAGATCATGCTAGAATTCTCTTGTTTTTTGTATGTTTTTTTTTTTAATTGAGGATCATGGTTTTGTTCCTTCTGTATGTAGAAATTGGTTTCTGTTATAGGTCAATGACTATGAAAGAAAGAAGCCCTCACATTGTCTGTTGTGACAGCTTAATTCTTATCTTCACTATCTTCAGCAGTCACATACTCAGTAGCTCTTGTGCATTCAGTTTTGCGCACTTTTCCTTTAGTTTATTCAGTACCTATATTGGGGACCACAAAACTTCAGCGTCCTTTTGTGTCTTGCAGAAAGGAATTTCACAAGGAATCTGAATGAAGTCAGTAACAAAGTTTATTAGAAAGCGATTGAACAGAACACTGAAGGAGGCAGTAAGCAGTCTCAGTAAAGAGAGAGATTTTCACCGAGGCCACAAAGTAATAGAACTTTGAATGCATTTTCTTCCTGAGTTAAAAAAGGTCTCTCTTATTTATGCATACCTTGCTCCCATGATTCATCCTGATTCAGGGACTAGTTGTAACTCCATCCCTCTTTTGGACTGGGGGGAAATTAGTTAAAAGACTCTTTCCAGGTCCCCAGACTTTCCAAACCTTAGCTAAGCTTTGAAACCCCAGTTACATTGTCAATTGCAGAAATCCAGCTGTGCTGCTCTGGAGGTATATGTGTGAAAACCCTTTTCTATTCCTAGGACCTGGAATAATATTTTGTTTTATGCTGTTTTGTGTCTGACCTTTAGAGAGGAAAACATTACTGGACATTCTCTATGGGCAGCTGGATGTATGTGAAATGATCTTTGTTCTAACCTTCAAGTGTCTTTTGGAGCCTGGGGGATTGACTAGTATTTTGGCACCAGAAAAAATTGCCTAACTTCTTTATAGGCTTATTTACCTCTGGAAGTTTTATTGCACTTCAAACCTTCTTCCTCTTCAACTTTCACTTCCCCATACCTTACTGCAACGAAGCCTCCAGGTACTGTCACTGATTCAACAGATCAAGTAAAATTCTCATTCTCGTTGGACGGTAAAAACTCTTCAAAGACAGAGATAGAGTCTTGTGTTAGTGATGCTAGTGACACATGATTAGCACAGAACAGATGCTTAAGAAATTTTGGTCAAAAAGAATACAAAGCTATTCTAATTTAAAAAAGTAAATAAATGTGGCAAGCATCATTTCTTCAACCTCCTGCTCCTAAAACACAATTCAGATATTTAGAAAATTGATGACGTCAGTTTTGCACGTGATGCTCTATATAGATTCTCTTTTATCCATTTTTCTACCTCACATCTCCACACACACCTTTATGGCATCATGCAGAGGTTGATAAGGACAGAAATTATTCCTTTCCTCTTTCAAGAGCTAGTGCTAAACTGGACAAAGAAGATGAATCCTAGAGACAGGGATTTATTTAGGATGATGTTGCTTGAGATGATATCATGCACATCATGCACATCTTCCTCATTCAATAAGCCCCTGGTCTTTTTTTTTTGAGCACAGAGAGACTGACTTTTTTAAAAATCACAAATGAAAAGAGATAATAGTTTATGTTGTGAGATGTGACTTGCCTTATAATTAGATATAACAGGAAACTAAATTGCATAAAGCATTCAGTGATGGCACAATTACTGCCAAAACTCTCCTTTTCTTTACCTCCCTTTGTTGGTCATTTATTTCCAGGAAAACACCATTTCTATGAGGATTTTTTGCTTTGTGTTTCTCTCCTTTAGGACATCTTAAGAAATGTCATTAACACAAATATGTATAAATGATACTTCATTCTAAAATCTGGAGCCTTAAACACTAATACATTCTACAGCTTTAAATACATCTGGTAAGTGAGACACATTATATTTGAATATCTGGAACAAGGATTGAATTAATTGAAGAAAACATTGAAAGGGAGGAATAGGTTTTAAAAGTGAATTGAAGAATTCTGGAAAATCTCTGTCTGTATTCATCTGTCTGTCCATCTGTCCATCTTGAAAAATGATGTTTATCAGGGTACCAAAAGCTCCTAGACAGACAAGTGGGTAAACATTGAAACAACCTTGTGACAAAGCTGCCTGTGGTCCTTTTAGGGCGGGTAGACTCCTCTATTATAAAATATGAAAGACCATCTATTGTTATATCATGGTTCTAGAAGAGATACTATTATTTGCATTTTGAGGGGCCTATGTTTTCTTCATAGTTTTTATGCCATTTCAAAAATGTCAATGCATTTTAAAATTATTATTAGTCACCTCTTATTTTCATCTACTTATGTTATTTTCATGTAGCAACATTTTTTGGAGCTGTTGTGTTCTATAAGAAAAAGACATTAACATTCTCTGAGTATTATGTGACAGACACTATGATGATCATTTCAGCATCACACCATTTACTCATTATGACAACTTCTTACAACTACACTCATCCAATTGACAGATGAAGAGAGAAAGCAATTCTTCCTTAATAACAGAGGGATTGAGAGGCAGTGTTCCTTCAGATCTCTCTGGTTCCACCAAGGTCATGCAGAAAACAGAACGTTGCCTATTCTCTCTGAAATTATATATATATATATATATATATATATATTTGGATTGTGCGATTTTGACTCTTCTATAATCCATACAAACATACATTGTTTGTAATTATTGAAAGGCTGTGGTCAACTTCTTTTTCTCTGCAACCATTCTGTAGCTTTTGATTTCGTAGACTTTGGACAGCTTTATTATTTCTTTTCTTACAGGTGGATCATATTTTCTGTCTTGCCTTTCTCTAGAACCTCTCTAATTCTGTTTCTTTAAATATGTCCATTAGAATTACACAAAAGAATAAATGCAATCTATGATAAGTATATGGCAAACATCATCCTAAATGAGGAAAAACTAAAATCATTCCAATTAAGATCTGGAACAAGGCAAGGATGCCCACTCTCCCCACTATTTTTTAACATTTTACTGGAAGTTTTAGCTAGGGCAATAAGGCAAGAGAAAGACAGAAAAGGGATACAAATAGGAAAAGAGGAACTGAAACTATCATTATATGCAGATAACATGAGTCTCTATATAAAGAACCCAAATAAATCCACAGAAAAACTACTTGAAATAATAAACCAGTTCAGTAAGGTAGCCAGATACAAAATTAACATACAGAAATTGGTAGCTTTCCTATATGCAAAAAGCCAAGAAGAAGAAGAAATTAAAAAAGCCATCCCACTTACCATCACAATAAAAACAATTAAATATCTGGGACTAAATCTAACAAAACATGTGAAAGAGCTATACAAAGAAAACTTTAAAACGCTACTGAAAGAGATAGAATATATAAGGAAATGGAAAGGCATTCCCTGCTCATGGATTGGAAGATTAACATCATCAAAATGGCCATCCTTGCAAAAGCAATCTACAGATTCAATGCAATCCCTATAAATCCCTATAAAAATTCCAATGACATTCTTTAAAGAGATAGAAAAACAATTACAGAAATTCATATGGAATAGCAAAAGGCCTCGAATATCAAAGAGCCTCCTGACCAAAAAAAGAGAGAATGGAGGCCTAACCATTTCATACTTCAAGTTATACTACAAAGCCATAATAATTAAAACAACATTGTACTGGTACGACAACAGACAATCAGACCAATGGTACAGAAATGAATGCTCAGAAATAAAACCACACATATATAGTCAACTAATCTTTGACAAAGGAGAGCAAAACTTACACTGGAACAAAGATAGCCTCTTCAATAAATTGTGCTGGGAAAATTGGACTAAGACCTGCAAAAAAATGGGCCAAGACAACATCCTCACACCTTGTAAAAAAACAACTCAAAATGGATAAAAGATTTAAATGTAAGACCTGAAACCATAACATACATTAGAAGAAAACCTGGGAAAAACTCTCCATCAAGTACAATTCAGAAATACCTTTCTGGAAAAATCTACAGATTGCAAACAAACAAAGGAAAATATAAACAGATGGGACTATATCAAACTAAAAATCTTCTGTACAGCAAAAGAGACAATAGAAAAAGCTAAAAGAAGCCCAACCAAATGGGAAAAAAATTTGCCCTCCACAAGAGTGATAAGGGTTTAATAATGAAGAGCCACAAGGAATTCACACAACTAAACAAAAGCAAAACAAAAAGCCCAATGAAAAAGTGGGGAGAAGAACTAAAAAGACACATCTCCAAAGAGAAAATACAAATGGCCAACAGACACATGAAAAATTGCTCAGTATCACTAGCAATAAGGGAAATGCAAATTAAAACCGATATGATATACCACCTTATACCAGTAACAATGGCCCACATCCAAAGAACAGGCAACAACAAGTGCTGGCAAGAATGTGAAGAGAACACTCTTACACTGCTGGTGGGAATATAAACTGGTCCAACCTCTATGGGAAGCTGTGTGGAGGGCCCTCAAATTAATTAAAATGGAACTACCATATGACCCAGCAATTGCTCTATTGAGAATCTACCCTAAGTGGACCTCAATATGTGTACAAAGGGACACCTGTGCTCGATGTTTATTGCAGCATTATTTATAATTGCAAGGACATAGAAGCAACCTAAATGTCCCAAAACAGATGACTCGATGTAAAAGATGTGGTATATATACACAATGGAATATTACTCATCAATTAAAAATGACAAATTGGATGATTTTATGATAACATGGATGGACTTAGAAGAAATCATATTAGCAGAAACAAGTCAAAAACAAAAGAACAGAAATCAAATGGTTTCACTATTATATGGGACATGGGAAAGATAAACAAAAAGCCATGAAGAAAAGTCAAAACAAGCCAACAACTAAATTAAAGTACACAACTCGGGGAGGGGGGAGACAGGGTGAGAACGGTCAGGGAGCGGGGGTGAACCTCAGAGATCACAAAGATGTGAAATTTATATATAAATAAATGATTTAATATTTAAAAAAATTACACAAAAGGTCACTGTTCTTGGGATAATGATGCTTATCTTATTTCTAGTACTTATCTGGAATACTGTTAACTTTTTCGGGTTCAATATTTCTGGAAAATATGAACGATTATATGATTCTCAGGTCCATCTCAGCTTTCAGAGCTTAGATGTATATTTCTACAAGGGCATCAAAGTGGAAACAATTGGAGCCTTTGTATGAAAGTCAAGTCTGTCCACTTTCCCTCACTTCCTGCTTCTCCAGCCCATTCACATCAGTTATTTTCTTTCCCAAGGTCTTTCAGCCATGCAGTCCTTGTTTCATTTCCTTGTAGCTGCCAAGCTCCCTCCTATTGTGGGCACTTTGCCCATAATATGCCTTTTGCCAAATCTGCCAACTATTATGCCAGTTCTTATTCATCTTTTAAATTTCAGTTTAAATACTGTTTTCATATCTTGCAGTTCTCCATCAAGGCACCTATCACATCACATTTGCAAGTATTTAATTATTGGTGTGTTTAATTGCTCAAGGTCTATTATCCTGGTGCATTGCAAACAACTCCCTGAAAGCAGCAGTTCCTTTGCTTCCATGTGTAGTCTCCATGCCTAGCTCAGTTTTGAAACCCAGTAAGAGGTCAACAAATGCTTATTAAATAAATGAATAAGTTAAGGAAGAAAGGAAATAATGAGCTTGAGAATACAGTTGTACCCTTACCCAGATCCCATGATCCCAGCTATCCCTTTCAGCAAGGAGTTTATAACCAGTTTTTTTCTCAGATGAGGTAGGCTTAGCATCACATCTATCTTGGGTTTGCAGACTGCCAGGTCTCTGTCGCCAGGGTCAGTGAAGCCAGGACAGAATGAAGAATGAAATCAGTTAAAAGGTTGATTCCACATGAGTAGCCACCTGGTCCCTTGAAGTATATTGGCACATCAAGCTCGGGCTCAGTTTGGATAGGCAACAGAACATCTGAGGGGGTCAGATCTGGCAGGCAGGGCACCACCAGTGGTCTTTCCAGCCACCAGGAGATGTTGCAAATTCAGTTAAATGGCAGAATTATTGTTCTGGGCTTTCTTTCTATTCACAGATGTATCCAAGATGAAGAGTTGGAATTCTAAGAGCAGAATTCAGACTTTGTAACTGGCAAGATGGAGACAGAACCTTAGTTTCAGAGGGAGGCAGGTGGGCTCAGGAAAGGGGGATAGAGCCATGGTAGAGCAACTAAGGCAGAAATCTGTGCTTTCCCAGTGAGGGGCCCTGTCCAGTGGGCAGGCACGAGCAGCTAACAGGAATAGTAAGGCAACTGAAAGGTTCTGTGAGTGCTCAGCCTCAGTCCTGGCACCTAAAATTCAGGCTTTGAAGAGAAGCTAAAGTCATACTGAAAAATATTCAACCTTTGAGTTTAATTTCTGAATATTAGAACTAGTTGTGCATTTTAGGTACTAAAAAATGAACTCTGTAGGAAGGCTTGTGCCCTTCCATTTCAATATTTAAGTCCTCTTTAATTAAAATAATTATTACCTTAAAGGAACTTTCATGTATTTTGCAGAAATTTAAGAAATATATGGAAGTAAAATTCAAATAAAAGTCCATATTCCGGTCACAGATACAATTTTATCATATTTCCTTCCAGATCTGCTGTATAAGAATGAGGTTTTTACTTTACATTCTTCTTTTTTTGTTTTACATTCTTTCTGCATTTTAATAATTTTTTTCAGTTAGTGATTTCCATTTTTTTGTTCAACAAATATTGATATATCTTACACTTATTCTTACATTCAGATTTTTTTCAGTTGTTCTCCAAAAGTCTTTACTTCATTTTATCCAAACCAAGATCTGATCCAGGATCAGACTTTGTGTCTGGTGGTTATGTCCTCCACATCTCTTTTAATTAGCATAATCCCCTAGCACTGATTTGTTGTCTGTAGAATATATTGCTTCCTGGATTGATTTGTTTTCTTCCCTGGGGTATCATTTACATTACTCTTTTATGTCCTGTATTTCCTACACTGTTGGTTATTTTAAATGTAAATGATTGGTATATTTCCATTGAACAATTTTAGATCAGAATATGGCCAGCCTAGGTATGCTAGATAATCTCTGTTTCATCCCACTAGGAGAAATATTTGTTGAGATTGAATATGGATCTACAGTCCTGGTTCTCTCAATTAAGATGAGACAGAAAGCAAAAAATGACGTTCTCACCAAATTCTAACCTAGCATCGTTCATCATTCAGTACTCTCTCCTCAAACCTCATTACCAACCCAATCTTTATTTCCCTATGTACCTTCCAAACAAGAAAGACACAGTGAATATTGTTGCTGAAAGTCACAGGAGCCAGTCCAGAGGGTGGTCATGTGCTCCTATCTATGTATATATTGATTCTACTGCACTGGGTATAGATGCAAATCTAAGAGTCTATCCCACTGTAGATTCTAGAGTTTCTGGCTTTTGTCAGGGTCAAAATAATTTGACTTTAGTATCTGTACATACCGTGAAGCAGCTTGCATACGAAATAAATGTTCAGGCACAGTTTTTGAAAAGACATAAGCTTATACAGAAAGCTAGCTCAACCATCTTGCAAACTGATCATGCCAAAAAAAGAGAACTTTAATTTTTTTATTCATTGTTGTAAAAATCTGGGAAAGAATCAAAACCTCACTGTATGTTATTTAGCCTGGATAATAGCAGCTTAGTACTAGGTCTTCTTTGTTTGCTTTCTTTGTTTTTTTTTTTTTTGTTGTTGTTGTTGTTTGTTTGTTTGTTTGTTTTTTAACAATAAGGCTATTGTCAACCTTGGTCAAGTATTTTCAACACTCTTGAGTTTTTATTTTCCCTATCTGCAAAATGGAGAAGACTGTGCACACTGTATGATCATTGTAAGGACTGCACTCTGTAAAGTGCCTGTGTTACAGAAGTACCCAGTTCCCTTCTCTACCTGCTGTGAATGGGATTATGGGCCTGCTTCCTGCCCTGTTCAGCCCAGATTCTCCAGGAGCCTGGGCCTAAAATACTGTTCATCTGTGTATACAGCAGTCCCCACTCATTCGAGGTCTCATTTTTTGCAGTTTCAATGATCTGATATCAACCTTAGTCTGAAAAGATTAATCATGAGTGTTAAGTTGCATGCCAGTCTGAATAGAGTGATGAAATCTCATTCCCTTCTACTACCTCCCAGCTGGAAGTGTGAAATCATCACCTTGTCCAACATACCCACACTGTGCACACTACCTGCCTATTACTCTTTATAGTCATCAGGATGTCAGACTGGATGACTGTTAGAGTAAACACATTACTGTGTTCAGATAACCCTTATTTTATTTAATGATTTCCCCAAAGCACAAATGATTGGCAATTCAAATCCTCCTTCTATTTCCAGGTCAATAATATTCTAACAATATGTCTTCATCTTGTCATTTTACATCATCATCAGAAGGGTAACTATAGTACAGTAAGATATTTTAATAAATAGAGACCACATTCATATAATTTGTATTATTTTATATTATAATTATCTTCTATCATGAGTTATTATCCTTAATCTTTACCTAATTTAGAAATTAAACTAAATTATAGGAATGTATGTATGGGGAAGAGCAAAATGTATAGGATTTCATACTACCTGGATGTGTCATGACATACATCCACTGGAGTCTTGGAACATAAGCCCTGTGGTTGAGCAGGTGCTCCTGTGTAACTGGAGAAGCTTGGGAAGCAGAGTGAGGGGCCTTAAGTGAGACACTGACCATTGTGAATTTATGAACTAGGATTTAGATAGAATGGTACATTCTTGACCTTTTACCAAAAACACATGATGTGGTAATTTAATATACCTCCAAATCTCAATTTTGTTATTTTTTTTAGAATATTCCCAGGAATGGGAAAGATCTTAATATTTTGTTCCCTTAGTCTCTTAGGTTCCTTAATCTATACATACATGCCACAAGTCTAATAATATCAGTGAAAGATGACCATTTTATGACATTTAAGGGGACTTTATTTGTCTTTTCAAATGGTAAATCTGGAAGTCTTTATGTTCTTTATTAAAAAACAGCTTGTCATCATAAAGAACATGGTCCAGCATTGCTATTTTTAAATGAAGTAGGGTATGGAAGAAAATATCCTGAAAAAAATTAATGAATAATCTTAATTTTTGTCATGAATTTGATAGCCAAAACTAGCAGTTGTATTGGTGATGAATGGTTGGTGGGCCCATATAGACCTAAGTTTGGTTTCCAGATCCCTCATGAGCAGTATGACCCCAAGCAAAGGCTAGAGCCTTTGATTCACATTGCTGGTGGGAACTTCAGCTTTCTGTTAATGGGAAAGAATTGATTCTTGTGGCTTCATCTAGAGTTGTTGTGAGTATTAAATTAGGTACTATAAAGGAAGCATGGTCTCTTGTAAATAGTAAGTATTCAAATATTGGTTGCTATTTTAATTATCTTTATTATATTTTGCAAGCGAGCACAGTTTACAAAATGTTCATTTCCCCTGCAATCTTTATTTCAATTCTAACTCTTAATGATTTACTATTGTTAGTGAGATTGATGAGAAACATCAATGCTTAGAGCAAGCAATTGCAATTTCTGCCCATTAGGTCCAGAGGGGATTTCTTTCTATAGCCTGCTTTATTGAGCTGGTGAGTCTAAAGCATTAGAGAATGAGGTGTTCATAGAATGTATTAGCATTTTCACTTAATATAAATATGGAATTATTTCACCCTTCAAACTTTAGGGTAGTGTCATTGTTTATGATGGAGTTTGCCACCTTACCTCCCTCCCTCCAGAAAAAAAATAATCATAATGTGTACTTTCCAAATTAATTAGACTATATTAATAGCTGTCATGTGGGAACTTTGTTAAAGCAAAAGGCCTCATGTAATGTGGTTAAAATGTGACTGCTGAATTCAAATTATATTTCTTCAATCTGAACTGGCTAGTCTGCATGTAATTAAAGCTATTTAATGTGACTAATGCATCTTCTGAGTTATAAGAAACAACATAAAGTGAAAATAAAGTGCCTCACTTCTGGGTATTAATCTTTTATTTTCTTTTTCTTTTGTTTTTTGGTGCTAAATTTTTCAAGACAACAGATCAACTAGATTGTATAGAGAATGTTTGAAAATGAGAGAACTGACAGTTTTATTTTTCTACCCTGACTTTACTTTTATGCCTTCATGTGTTTTTTGTTTTTTAACTTCTTAAGATTACATACTCTTATTAATGGTGTTGGCTATTAAATATCTATTCAGGTAGACCAGCTGATCTTATGTTATTCTCTGTGGTAAAGTATATGGACTCATGCAAGCGATGAGGGTCTGGTAACAAAGAACTCACACAACTTAACAAAAACAAAGCAAAATAACCCAGTCAAAAAATGGGGAGAAGAACTAAAAAGACAATTTGCTAAGAGGAAATACAAATGGTCAACAGGCATATGAAAAAATGGTCAACATCACTAATAATCAGGGAAATGCAAATCAAAACCACACTGAAAGACCATCTTACACCAGTAAGAATGGTCCATATCAAAAAACAGACAAAAACAAGTGTTGACATGTGTGTGGAGAAAAAGGAACACTCTTATACTACTGGTAGTAGTAGGAGTGCAAACTGGTCCAGCCACCATGGAAGGCTGTTTGGAGAACCCTCAAACTACTGAAAATGGAGCTGCCATTTGATTCAGCAATCCCACTACTGGAAATCTACCCAAAGGATACAAAAACACTAATTCAAAATTGTCAACTGTACTCAAATGTCTAGCTCAACACTATTTGCAATTGTCAAGATATAGAAACAACTCAAATGCCCCAAAACTGATGAATGGTTGAAAATGTTGTGGTATATTATAATATGGAATATTATTATGCAATCAAAATTGGCAAATATGAGATATTTGTGATGACATGGGTGAATCTAGAGGGACTCATATAAGCAAAACTCAGTCAAAAAGAAAAATATCAAAACCATACAATGGGATATAAGAATAACAAACAAAAGCCCAGGAAAAAAAACCAAAAAACAAAATAAGCTGACAGTGGAGCTGGCTCAGGCTGCTAGGGAAGGGGTGGGAGAGGGAGAAATTTGGGAAGGGAGTATAAGAAGATTGAGAGGAGGGCTCTTGGGGAATGGGCGGAGGGAGAATCCCAGGGAATACATATATATATATATATGTATTCGTATATATACTTACATGCATGAATATATACTTATATACATGAATATATAAACAAAATTATTAATAAAAATAAAACTGAGAAAAATAAGTCTATGGACTCAGGTTCTTCAGGACAGGGAGGGATAGGTACAGTGCTCCAGAGTTACCATTCCATACAAATAAAATTTTGTTGCCCTTTGTGCTTTTTCCTAGATAAAAGTGCACACAGAAACGTAGCGAACTCTTATTATGGTAAGTCACAGTCTAAGTGCTAAGGGATAAGTTAGTCTAAATCTTTCATGATAGTCTATTAAGAAATACACATTCTTTGCAGGAACATTTAAACATTTGGTTGATAATGACTAATTGCTGGTTGATTCCTCCCTCCTGAAGCGCTTCCCTTTCTTTAGAGATATGAAAGAATCTACAGGGAAGAGCATCATATAGCTACTGATTCTTCCTTACTCCCCTGTTAATTGGAATAATAGGCTTAGTGATAGTTAGACAAAGGTTTATCAAAGTGAGGAACCTGGGAGAGATGACTGCTGGGTTAGGAGTCCTAATCAGCTGCTTCGTTGAGAGCCCTATAAGTAAGGTTTTGTTTTACAAAAAGTTGAGATAAGTGGGTTATCTTGGGGAAAAAAATTAAATTTGAAACAAGCATGTGGCAGAAATTAGGAATTAATTTTCATGGGCCTATGTTGATTATCCATTCAGGAATATGTACATATCTTAAACTTACTATCTCTGATAGGCAATTTGGGTATTAGAAAGGTAATAATTTACAAGACAGAAGATTTTATTTTATATGTGTGTATAGGCACAATCAATAAAAAAATGAATTTAAAAAAAGATTTTATGGTAAGGAAATGCCCATTTGGTGGGATATTTGTGAATTGCTTCAGGGGTTTTGGCGGTTCCTGGCATCAATAGCCAAGGAATGTGAGGACCTAGCACTGCTTCTGCTCAGATGGATAAGAATCAGAGAAGGGAAAAATCCAGCATAGATACTGTCTTGAGGCCCTCTGTAAGTTTCATTCTTCCAGATAAGTATATATAAGGGAATCAGCTGTTGAATCATGGTGCAAGAGGACCTGTTAGTTTTGCATTCCCTGAAGGTGCATCTGACAGCAAGGAAATATTCCCAGATCCTAAAATTATTATATCCTGGAGTTAGGAGTGAATAATGGATATTACTGGTGCATTTGGTAAGGTGTCATTTTTGTCTTTCCCCCCTTTTTTTGGTACTAACTCAACATTCTTAAGAGTTGTTTGTTAAATTTTAATTCTTTACACCCTTACTCCTTAGTTGATGAGACCCCACACTCCTTAGCCTATGGAAAACATTCCTTAACAGACTGCTGTTCCAAATCTGGCACCCAGTGAAGCTGGAGACTTGCTTTGATGAAGAGATCCTCTGTTCTTACAAGCAAAGAGTTCCTCATCCTCTCTAAGCTAGTACTTCCTCAAGAACCTTGCTATAAATTGCCCCTCTGTCCTACACATTACCATCTACATATAAACATGCCTTAATATCAGGGGAAAATGTATTAAAGTCTTCATCAACTTCCCCCACCATCTTTTAACTGCCCCCTACTTTGCTTTCTTTCACAGAAAACTAAGAAGTTCATAGACACTGCCTCCCCTTTCTTTCCTCCTTTTTTATTAACCCATGCCAACTGGAAACAGCTTTTTATGCAAGGTTCCCATAGTTGATGAGACCCCACAAGATATCTTGGTTCACAATGTTTTCCCCCTCAGCAATATTTAAGACATCTAACCACTTTTTTTTCTGAATTATTTTCTTTTTCGGGTTCTCTGATGCCACATTCTCCTGATTTCCCTGTTTCCTCTTCTTCTATTCAATCTCTGATGTGAAGAAATTGAATATTGGAAAGTCCCCAATATGATACATTTTCTCTTTTTGTACTCTGTTAGATAATTTCTGGTTCAATAGCTTTGAAAACCATAAGTGTACTATTAACTCCTAAGTTTACCTCTCTGACCCTAATGCACTAAAGGGATCCAGCTTGTTTGGCTTTATATTCCACCAAACCCAATCTTATTCACATCTTTCTATTTC
Organism: Uropsilus gracilis; assembly: GCA_004024945.1. Taxonomy (NCBI): domain Eukaryota; kingdom Metazoa; phylum Chordata; class Mammalia; order Eulipotyphla; family Talpidae; genus Uropsilus; species Uropsilus gracilis. The sequence goes on along the minus strand of PVHY01001856.1, from coordinate 119,281 downwards.
TATTAAGAATTTCATTTTCTCGATCTCCACTGCATTGCTTCTCTCAATCCACAAAAATAACAACAAAAGCTACCTCTGGACTGGGAGAATAAAATAGCATATCACATACCCAACCAGGAAATAATTTCCAAAATACATGAAGAAATAGTGCAGCTCAATAGGAAAAAAAACAAACAACCCAATAAAAAATTGGTCAAAAGACCTACGTAAACATTTGTCCAAAGATGACACAGTACAGCCTATCAGCATATGAAAAATGCTTATCATCACTTTTGTAAAGGGAAATCCAAATCAAAACCACAATGTAATATCAACTCACCCTTGTGGAAACGACTTTTTTCACCCTTATTTCAAAACAAAGCAACAAATGTTGAGGATGTGGAGAGGAAAAAGGTAGATTAATCTATTGTTGGTGGGGATGCAATACAGTGCATCCTATAGAAAATGATGTGGAGAGTTATTTTTTTTTAAAAAAGGAAATACCACATGTTAATCCAGCAATATCATATACCAAAGTATATGAAGACACTAATGCAAAAAGATGTATGCACTCCTATGTTCATAGTGGTATTATTCAGAATAACCAAGTCATGGAGCCAATCTAAATGACATTTAAGTTGAGAGATTAAAAAAAATGTGGAATATATACTCAAGAACTACTACACAGCTATTTAAAAGGGTGAAATTCTGCCTTTTGGGACAAAATGGGCATAACTAGAAACAATCATGGGAAGTAAAGAAGTTAGAAAGTGAAAGGCAGTTACCAGGTGGTTTCCCTCTTTCATGAAACAGAAATTCAGGAAATTTAGAAATAGGTAGAAAAAAATAGGAAAGGAAAACAAACTGGCCAAACAACAATGATAATTTTTAGACTGAAAAATATACTGCTTACCAGAGGGGTTTTGGGGAGAGAGGAGGTCATAGAAGAAAGGGTGACAGGTCTGTGACACTGGACATTTGGTGGCAAGAGGAAAGCATGGGTACATATAGAAGGGTGAGTTGTCCTCCTGAAATTATATAGTGATATAAACTGATCAAATTGATAAAAGTTGAAAAGAAAAATTTGTTTTATTAATGCCTTAATGCTACTTTTCCCAGTAATAGTTTATTTAATTTACTAATTTGGTCAGTTTTACTTTAATAAGTACATAAAGGAATCACAGGAGCAAATATTTCATCTGTCTTGTGGGCAGTGCACTATTTTGGATATTGGCTATTATGACCTATCTTTTTGGACCCCCAGAACTTGATTCTGACATGTTGACCCAATTTAAGCCTAGAGATATTTTGGTTGTTTCTGAATACCATTATTTAAAACAGGTTGTTACCACCAACATTAGCAAATTTGAATTTGCAATGTGGTCTTTTGAGGCAAAGTAAATTCTATTCATTAATTTGATTTATTAGTATTTTTATGTACAGTAGTTTTAAAGTATTTATATTGTTTTATTCTGATAAGTTTATCTTACTTAGACAATACTTTTTGTGTTAACTTAAAAATATATATTGGATTCATTGATTTTGTTTTACTTATATCAGGCTTAATCAATCATATGTTTCATTGATTATTTTTATTGAACATTATTTCTACTCAAACCATTTCCCCACATCAAACTTTATGAAAATATGTGATTCTTTTTACCAATTTTTGACCAGTAAATATTACTATGAGAATGTTTCCTGGTGTCAATTCTATTTCCTGTTATTTCTGTAAATATTTAATTTCCTATAAGGTCAATTTTGGCAATTTTCAGTGTTGCCAACAATATGTGAGTCTTCAACCTGTTTTTTTTTATTTAAAAAATATGCTTTATTAGATATATCTTTAGCATTGTTACTTTTATTTTGACATAATTTTTAACTAATCTGATTTTACTATGTTAAATTGTGTTTGTGTTGAATGTCATTACTGTCAAATTTGCAGTTAAAATATTCTGCTATAATTTTAATTGCTTATTATTTTTTCAGTCTGTGAGTCACTACATCTTTAGCTAGAGCTGTGACAATTGAAAATTGTTACTAAAACAAGTTTGACTATGAATAGAAATTCCAGAAAACCTGGAGACATTTGGGGGAGCAAAGGCAAATTTAAGGGGAAAGGAAACATTGCTTCTTCAGTCAAAATATGTTATAGAAAGTTGACTTTTGATTCATGCCCTGGGGATAGAGCTTTTCCCTCCCTTTAAGACTTTCCTTTCCCCTTGCAATCCAAGCTGCCTTCCTTTTTCATGATATCACTGACTGCCTCAACACAAAACTGCTGTCAACTCTTCCACATCTATGTGAATTAGAGCCTTTAGGAGGCTGAGCATAGTAAATAGATGGTTTTCTCATTCTAGAACAAACTAGAACAAAGCACAGTGAGAGTTTTTTTTTTTTCACAATGGTATGTCTGACCCAATTTTAAATGATACTATTCATGTCTGCTTTCTATAGGAGCTTGGTTTAAAGGACTAATATATGAATGTCTTTCATTATTGGTTCTTGGAATGGCTTGGACTTTGCCCACTCTTTGAAAATATTGAAAAGATAAAGTTGGCTATTCTGGAATTAAGTTTACTTTATTTTCCAATTCTTTCCTTTTTTGATGTTTTTGAGAATCAGGCATACCTAATGTTCTACATTGCAGAAAACTATCTGGGTGTTTGGGTGTGCTGATGCAACAACAATGAAAGAGTAATAACACTTACTGTGTTGACACTATTCTAATTCTTTACATATGCTAATTTACCTATCTACCCCAACAACTATTTAATGTTGTTCTATTTTTCCCCATATTATGGATGAGGAAGCACTCTTAAATGGTTAAATAACTTGGGCAAACAAACACAGTACAGATCTGACATTGTGGGGCCAAAGTACCTTCCATTGAGATTTATTTAATACCAGATTTCCTATTACTTGAAGGGGGAAACATCATTTTTTCTTCCAATTCCTGCTTTTCTCTGTCTATTACAGCCCTAATTCCTTTGACTAGCATACCTCATTCTCTCTCTGATCCCATGTCAAAGGACCTATTTGATCTCTGCTACAAATCAAGATACACCTCTGAAATTTTAGTTGTACATTCTCAGTACAGCCTGTATAGAATATTCTTTTCTAAGGTTGTTCTAGTTTCAACTCCAGGAATTTTATTACATCTATCAATAGCATATGATACCACCACGGATCACTCTGATGATTTTCCATTTTCTCTTTGGATCAGAAATTCTGTACTTTCTGTCACTTAATATTTGCCAATAGTAAAAATCAGATATATTTATTCTATATATATTGCAAAGTAGAAGTCACGTTTAGACATCACACACATAGATATACAACCATGGCCATCTTTGCAAAAGGAAACTATGCTAATAAATTTTCTAATTAATTAGCTATCTAAGTTCAAGCTAGTTTAGTTCCAACAGTTGTAAAGATGAAAGGAATTGTTTTAAGTAAAAAATATCCTAATAAACAAGTCATTAAAAGGTGACTATCATCTTTCTAGTTATTTCCAAAGAGGATAGGTTTAAGTATGTTATAGCCTATAAAACAAAATGCCCAGAAAATTCTCTATTTCTTGTTACAACTAAAGGAGGTATATAATGTTAACTTTTGGAACTTTGCATTCTCTGCCAGGTTACCAAACCTTTTTTAAAGTTAGAAGGTGGAAATTTGAGGAATATGCTTTTTCCATTATATTTTCACTGAAGAAGTTCTTCAACCAGGCTACTCCATTTTGTTTTAAAGATAGATGAATCATATTTTAACAGCTCAGGGCGTGCTGAGGAAACTGATTGCTTACATGGGAGTATGCACTTGAAGCTTGAGAATATGAGGTGGGAGCTGTTATGTGGTCGAGCAATCAAAAAATGTCAACCATTAACCTGGTGACTGATTAACCTGCTCACCTTTATTTTTCATCTTCTGGCAAAATTTTGTTTTCTTTTCATTCCCAACTTAGCTAATTTTCTCAGTTATTGAAGAAGAAAGCTATTTGTTTTTCATGTTGATGAAACAACTACTACAACATATAATTGGAAATGTAAATTAATAAATTCTGATTCTTAGTTTAAATAGTATAGCTGTATGCCAAAATTGTTATTAGGAAATTATAAATCAACCCCTGTTTGAAGACTGGTTTAAATTGTTTTTAAAAATGAAATAATAATACACCCTCAAAATAGAAAGATCTGTCATGGCAGATTTTATGAATCACTGGTATCATCTAAGTTTTTAATCACTGCACTGAAAAGAACATTATTCCACACCAGCTCATTCTTCTTACCTCAGGAATTCCTAAAAGTTTTAATCCTTGAAAGCAAAAGTACAAAAATAAAAAAAACTTTAAAAAATATTTCTGATATAATGCTTAAGGATTAAGGTTCAAGTTACCTTCTTGAGCTGCCCCACCAAGAAGGAAGTGCAGAAACTACAGAGAGTGTTTGGGAAGTATATTTTCTGCCTGTGACTTCATTTTCACTATCTCTCATCAGAAAGCAAGTTGAGAATCTGGCAGGTTATCAGGCCACTAATGCTTAACAGATTGTTTCCTATCCAAGCATGTGTGTGATTAGTAAAAACCAATGAATGAATCTCTTTTGCTTTCTTCTGATGTCTTCCATAAAACCATAAGAAGAGAGATGTGTGCCTGCTAGTTAGTTCAATTGGACTGAAGTTAAATGTTGTTAAGCTGGCACATTTTATTGTGTATTTATTTGATGTGTACAGTTCATGTTCCACACAGAAACTTCATTGTTCCAGATTAGATTGTGGAAATAGAATAAACATACAGAATATTTTCATACATACATGTGCTTCAGGAAGCAGAGTTTTATTTGACAAGACTTTTTGAAGTACATTGTTGAAGCATCAATATTTCATTTTGAACATTCAGAATCCCAATTTGTTCTGAATTTGTATGTGTATGGGGGTGTAAGACAGGAAATCCAAATCAAATTTACTATTATAACATCAAGATAATTACTTAAAGTAGACTTTATAAACTTATTTTTCAGAAATTTTGAGTCAATACCACTGAGGTCAGAGTTCATTAGGACTTGCAGAACAAATGATTACATCAGTGACTGTGATAAGGACCTGTCCTGTTTGTCCAGCTATTAAATATGATAATCCCCCCCTTGATTGGCTAGTCTATCAAATTATTGTGGGAAGAACAAAATTTATTCATAATATTGATATTTTACACCAATTCCCAGCCTATGATGTGATGCCAGCCTGAATAAATATTGATCAGAAAATCATTTTTTGTTAAACTTTTATAAATCTAACTGAAGCCATGTTTGCAAAATTTGCAAACCCATGTATTCCTTAACCATAGGGTATGGGACATAAAACTGCAGTGCAAAAATTTGGCTCTCCATATAATGAACACAGTAAACTGAATCTTGAATATAGACTATTACAGTATTAGCACAACAATTACCAGTGAAAATTTAAATATCCTATATAGGACATGCATGCTTATAAAACTTTTATGATTCCTAACCTTGTCCCCTGCATTTCACATAATCTATGCATTGACTCGTATCATTTCACGTATTTTTTTGTTGCCTAAAGCATATTCTAGAGAAGCCTGGCTACTCAAACTCTTTATCTGCTTTCTGTTCTATCCTTTTCCTTTAATGTTTCTTAAGTATTTATAAGTCTGTTTCTATTGTGAAATAAAGTAGTTTATAGAGCAAAAACCTTTCACAGAACAATAGCATAGCAGTGTGTGGGTGTTGTTGTTCTTTGGTTATTTTGTTTGTTTATTTGTTTGTTTTTTAGTGACATTGATGAATGCCAGAACTGGAAACAAACTAGTGCAAAAATCATGTTAACATTTAAAGGCAAGTTATTGTCCAAATTTTCTGAAGTTCTGGGACAGGTTTTCTGGAAACGTGTGACCTATTAGCTGTTGAATCATGCTTGTTTTCTCTAATGAGATTGGAGAGCAATGTTAAATTCAAATTAGTAAGAAAGTAAAACTAGCTGACTCAGATAAGTCTTAAGCTAGCTAAGTTTTTGAAGCCTGGAAACCTGCTTCAAATCTAAGGAATCTTCTGGTCGAAACTCACAGAAGAGCGGTAGAAGGTTTGGCAGGTTTTCTTCCTTGATGCACTGAATCTCTCTACCCCAAATATTTCTCTCTTCACCAACTTCATTCAGTCTCTCACCCACTGTTCAACGTTTAAAATGCCATCTTAATTTGCAGGTTTTCCTGGTTCTTCAACTGAATGTTAACTGTCCTTCCTTCACATTTCCCAAGGTCTTCATTATATGTCTCTTTGATCCTCTTGTGTTCCTTCCTCTGTCACAGTATTTATATGTTTCCACTTCTACATTGAAATTCCCTTTTCAAGAAGAGCTGTTTCTTATTCATCTCGCATCCCCAGAAGTGTTTCTCAGAGTATAAGTACTCAGTGAAATAAAATCTATTCTCAATACTCAGAGAAAGCTGTTTAGAAATGAAATAAATATAAAAGGGAAGTTTTTGATCAGGACACTTCTGTATTTTAATGGCTCTCTGTCAATGAATAGTATCACAGACTGCCTGAATCTCTATGTTCAAGAACTCTGGAAGAGGAGACATGTGAAGATACTTTTGGTCATTTTGGAGACTAGAAAGACACAAGTAGCTCAAGTCAAAAGAAGAAAGTTTAAGATGATTCTTTATCTTTCTCTAGATTCACACAAGTAAGACAACTTTCCAACAGTGGGCCTGTGTGGTTGCTGTTGAAATGGGCAACTTCATGAAACCTGAGAAGGTCCTGGTTATCCTGGCAGACAGAAGTCAGTAAGGATAACTTTGTAATAGGGTGGTCCCAGGAAAAAGGGAGGTTTCAGTTTCCCCACGCCACCCAAGGAAGAATGGAACTGAACAGGATTGGAGCTGAACAAGGATGGGGCTCCAGCAAGAGATGTTGGAGAGGAAACTGGAAGAAGGAAGGAGGGTAAGATGGAGGCTTAGAGGAGGCACATGGAGCAGAGTGATGTGTGAAGATGTACTTGATTCTTTGCCTTGGACTGGTATCAGGGACTTGGGGGACATAGAAGGAAACACTTGAAACAGATGTGGGTGGAAGAACCATGGGGAGGTTAGCAATGACAGCTTTTATCATGATTTTGATTTTGCTCCTTTTGTCCCAGATATGCTGAGCCTCTTCTAGCCCTCCCCAAACCCCCATGGCTCTGCTTTGGATCAACCCTGTTTTGCTGGCCACTTACCCATGTGGGGATGGATAGGTAACTTTGGGTGCTTGGTTTGGAAACTGTGCTCTTTTTCTTTCCCTTCTCTTCTCTTTTTGCACTTGAGTTAAATTTCATCTTGATGAGGCAGGTGGCAGAATCTATTTAGAGCAGGCATTTTGGAGGTCCTGGAGTACCCTTCATCCTGCCCTGTAACATCTTCAGAGACCCTATCAAGGTCATATATGAAAGGAACAAGGAAAGCAAGAACAAATGGTTCTTCCAGAAATTGTGATTTTAGAGATTGTGATAAATTCCCACTATTAGGATAAATGAAAACAGAAAGGGGTGTAGAAACTAATGAGTTGAGTTCTTAGGATAAGAATAGGGAAGGAGATGAAGTTTTTTTTGTGCTGAGAACCTACTGATGTGGCAGACACCTCACATGTTATTTAATGTAAAGTCATAATGTTGATAATCAAAATATAACGTACAGTTTATAGTTTCACATCATGATCTTATTCGATTTTCTCAGCTATGACATAACATGAATTATAACCTTTCTTTTACAGAAACTGATACAAAAAAGCAAAGTGATTTGTCAAGGTTTTGTATTGGGCAAAAGACACAGGACTAGACTTTTGTTTCTTGTTTAACTTTTTTTACTATATCTTTATATAAGTCTTAATCAGTTAAGTGCTTTTATTCTTCTTAAGCATCAACAAAATTTAATTTTGTTATGAAATATTTGTGAATTAGACTGTGAAAATTTTTGGTCTACTAAACATGGAGAATACCACAATTTTTATTTATTTATTTATTTATTTATTTATTTATTTATTTATTTATTTATTTATTTATTTATTTATTTATTCATTCATTCATTCGTTCATTTATTTATTTATTTATTTTTAAAATTTATTTATATATATAAATTTCACAACATTGTAATCCCAGGGATTTACCCCTCCTCCCCTCCATTGCCCCCCCCTTCCCTCCTGCTCAAAGTTGTGTACTTCAGTTTCGTGCTTAGCTTGTTTTGACTTTTCCTCAAGCCTTTTGTTTATTTTTTTCACTATAGCCCATATATTAGTGAAACCATTTGGTTTCTGTCTTTTTCTTTATGACTTGTTTCTGCTAATACGATTTCTTCTAAGTACATCCATGTTGTTATAAAATCATTGAATTTGTCACTTTTAATCAATGAGTAATATTCCATTGTGTATACATACCACATCTTTTTCATCCAGTAATCTGTTTTGGGGCACTTAGGTTGCTTCCATGACCTTGAAATTATAAACTGTGCTGCAGTAAACATCCGAGCATAGGTGTCCCTTTGTACCCACATTGAGGTCTCTTTTGGGTAGATTCCCAAGAGAGCAATTGCTGGGTCAAATGGTAGTTCCTTTTTCATTAACTTGAGGGTCCTCCACACAGCTTTCCATAGTGGTTGGACTAGTTTACATTCTCACCAGCCGTGTAGTGTGTAGTAGTGTTCCTTTCTCTCCACATCCTCACCAGCAATTCTTGTTGCCCATTCTTTGGATGTGGGCCATTCTTACTAGTGTAAGGTGGTATCTCATTGTTGTTTTGATTTGCATTTCCCTTATTACTAGTGACGCTGAGCAATTTTTCAAGTGCCTGTTGGCCATTTGTATTTCCTCTTTGGAGAAGTGTCTTTTTAGTTCTTCTCCCCATTTTTTGATTGGGCTTTTTGTTTTGCTTTTGTTTAGTTGTGTGAGTTCCTTGTGGATCTTCATTATTAAACCCTTGTCACTCATGTGGAGGGCAAAAATTTTTTCCCATTCGTTTGGGCATCTTTTAGTTTTTTCTATTGTCTCTTTTGCTGTACAGAAGCTTTTTAGTTTGATGTAGTCCCATCTCTTTATGTTTTCCTTCATTTTTTTTGCCACCTTTAGATGTTTCTAGAAAGGGATTTCTGAACTGTAAGAATACCACAATTTAAAAGTTTTGACTAAATATCTATCACTAAATAGATAGCATACCTTACCAACCTCTCATCTGTGACTGATAATAGAGGTGGGAAAAAGTGGAATTAAGAAATAAATACTCAGAAGGAAAAGAAAAATGCCTCTTGGTCTTCCACTGACATCAGTGTTGGCCTAAATGGCAAAAGGTAATGGATTCTCCTTTGATTGATGTCCCCTAGGCATAGAAAAGATGCCCAGAGTTCCTTTCCACTTGAAAGGTTGGAGGTATACAATAGATCTGAGCTAAAAATAAGTATCGCAGAATTCTAAGCTACTCTCAAATTACTGAGAGTGAGAAGACCTAGGAGGTTTTATGGTAATCTTGATTTTATTTTTTATTATTGTAGTCCTCAGAAGTTTCTCTGGAATGTTATTTCATTTGCATTCATATCATCTTCCTGGTTCAATTTCTTGAAAGGAGATGATGAGGTCAGGGATATGCTTGGCATCTTGCTGTCCCTGGGTTGTTTATTTGTTATCCCAAGAATATTTCCATGCTTCCTGACATAGTGCGGTGCAACTACCTTCTCTGTGATATCAGTTGTAGTGCACAGGCAGACCAATATGGGTAGGTTCTTTATTTGTTCTAGCTGTTACACAGAAAAACCAGGCAGTGCAGGGCAGGTTCAAGGCTATGGGGAAGGGGGAAGGGACTGGAAGGCAGGCGAGGGGGTGACCCCACTCCCCAGGAATTTTCATGCTCATTCTCTGGGCTTGCTCTCTCTCTAGCATTTTCTCTCTCTTGTGCTCTCTTCACATGCTCTTTCACCCTTGGGTGACACCGTCTTTTATCCAGTCCTCTTAGGATCAGGTGTGCCCACCCACACATGCATATACCCACTGGGCCCAGACATGTACAATCATAGGGAGGAAAGATATCACATGTGCTGGTCATAGAGATTACTGGTGGATGAGCAAAAACTCTAAAATTCATTTATCCTACATATAAACTTCTAGATCTTCAGTACACTTATTGGTGATCTGAGCAAGCTGGGACTTCTAGAGAACTTCCATCTAAGTCAAACAAACTCCATTGGAGGCATAATTCCATGAAACTGGGAGGATCACTGCTGGTTGGAGGGCTAATAATATCTCAAACTGAGGTTGGATGAGTTGGGGAGATTTGTTTCACGTTCAGCTGTTCATAAACCTTGATAACCTTAGGGAGGGAAATTGGTATCAACAGATAGGTCAGTGACAATGGTGAAATCTCCTGGGTTCTCACTGCCCTTCTAGGACACACTCAAAGTCATTCTGACAGCATGGCTGTGTCACAAAGCATCACGTAGTCAGAAATATCTGGGTCCTCAGCATCTGTCTGACTTGGGTGGATATCTCCTATCATGTGCCACTGGAAAACACTGCCAATGACTTTGCTGTTTTCTTCCTTGCACAAATATTGGTCACAGAATATGTGATATAAGCCAAACACTGCTTGCTCCCCACCTTAGTTCTTCAAATGGTAGAAAGCCTGAGTGGGTCTGTTCAGTAAGAAACAGAACCCATGGACAGAATACCCACTGCTGGTTTTGTGACACCCAATGTGGCACCAAAATGACAGACAATAGTGAGAGCCTGGACATCTTTCCACTGCTCTTCTTATTGGTGATTCAAAGTATGGCCTTTCACTCAACTTGACTACTTTCCCCATTCAAGACTCCATTGACAACAAGAGCTTCTTTAGGATGGAAATACATATACATTTCTAACCACACCATTATTATTAGCCATAATAATAATAATGTTATTTTAGAAGAAATTTGAATTAGCATCAGATCTGTGGTCCCTATTATCTCTCAGCATACCAGAGCATATATCCACCACCTTCAGGGCAACTCTGCAGAAATCTTTTCAACTGCAGCAAATTTGGTCCTAGGGCTGTGGGTATTGTTAAGCTGTTTAACATTGTCTCCAATCCACAACCTCCCTCAACTGCAGCAAATTTTTCCCTTGAACCAGCTGCAATCCACAGTTCCACCCCAATTAGCTGCTCAGATGTGATTTTATCTTTTAAGTTCTAATTTTTCCAGTTACACTGCAGTATTTTCTGCATTATACCCATAATTGGTGGTAAGTACCTTCTGTTTGTATGCATTGAAAAAAACAGTGCATTACCTGAGGCCCACTGACCACCACCATCACCTGACTCCACTTGGCATCCCACAGTGAGGTATCTGAGGCCATTTAGCAACTGCAGAGACTAAGAGGAGTCATGACCCTAGTCTGTGAGGTTTTAATCAGATTAACTGGTTATTTGATTTTATCAGTTCTTCTATCTACCTTAATTCACATATCTCACCAATCAGGAAGCCTTGGGAATGATTAATTAGAATTAGACTACCACCTGAGTTATCTTCAGAATGTTGAAAGGACACAGATACCCAAACTTGTGTATATATGCATGAGTTTGGGATCTAGAATTTAGGTGTAGAATAGCTCTGCTACAATGTTACATTATTTTAAATATTCCCAAAACAATTTTACTGGTGTTTATTCTCATGGGCAGTGTATAAGCTGCTATTATCTCACTTCTTAGTCAACATGGTATTAGGTTTCTCAATTTTTTTTGCAAATACTTGGAAGTATATAGCTATGACTTTTTGTAATTTTCAGACCTCTATCTAACAATTAAGATCAAATGCTACTTTATTTACTGATCATTTTGATTTTCTCTGCTGAAGTTCCTGCCCATACTTTTTGCTTACTTTTTTTTAATTGTTAGTCATTTCTTTTTAATCCTTATGAGCTCTTTATATATTCTAAATATTATTAATTCAGGTTCTTAGGTATTCCAAGTAGCTTCAATAGATGTCCTGCCTTTATCTTTATTAAACCTTTTGATGAACAGAATTTATTTTTGTTGTTATTGTATTTATAATTAATTTCCTGTAATACTAGGAAAACTGGTTTAAGGTAATTATCTTTAAAACTATTAAATAAATCCTCTTTCTGCAGTCATGAAGTTTTCATAGTTTTGCCTTCCATATTAGGTCTTTATGTCTGGAATTGATTTTTTTGCCTGATACAAGATATGGTCCAATTTCACTTATTTTTTAATGGATATCAATTGTCCTATCACTGCTGAAAATATAATGTACATATACTGAGTTTTGCTGGTTTTGTCATAATATTTGATAAAATACTGAGGAAGTATTTTCAAATTTACCAGGATTGTGAATTTGCTTATTCCCCTTCTAGTGTCACACATTTGTATTTTAAAATTTAACTTAAGTTCATGTAATTAAAATTCTTGGTTTATTGTATCTTCTTGCTTAATAAGACTTTGGACTTTTTATCTTCATGAAGTGACCCTCTTTATGCTAATAGTGCTTTCTACTGTAATTTTTGTTTTCAAAGATTACCTCTAATGCCCTCCTTTTGCCTAATATTAAAAACTATATCCTTTTCCATACTTTCAGTTTAAACATTTTCTACCCTTACATTTTAGATCTATATTTACATTATCTATTATCATTATATTTACATTAGCATTTTACCGCCATGACTTATATAGGCATATGCAATTCATTTACATTTAATATGATTGTCTTAATTTTGAATTTATATATGTGAATCTGCTTAACAGAATGTCATACTTTAGATGACTTAGACATTTATTTCCCACAATTTTAGAAGCTGGAAGTCCAAGATCAAAGTGTTGATCAATGTGGTTCCTGATAAGAACCCTCTTTCTGATTTGAAGATGGATGCTTTCTCATATCCTCTGTCCCCACATGGCAGAGAGAACTAACTTTGTTCTCTTCCTTTTCTTGTAAGGACATGAATCTCACTATGGAAGGTCAACCTCTTGACCTCATCTAAACTTATACATCTCCCAAACACCCTACCTCCAGATATCATAGATTGGGAATTAAGATTCAAGATATGAATTTGGGGAGGACACAAACAATCAGACCAAAAGTATATGGTCTCTTTATATTGTGTATTCTCATTACCCCTACTGCTCTCTATTGTTCTTTTCCTTATTTGATTTTGGATTAATTTTTTCTTATTCCATTTTCCTTTCTTACTATTTTTGAAGAAATAAATTAAAAAATCTTTTTTTGTTAGCATCCATGTCTGTTAAAGTTTTAAGTTCATTATTAGTATTTTACTCTTCTACACAACCCAAGCAGTCTACTACTGCTTAACTCTTGGATTACTTTGTATTCATCTCTAAAAATCTAAAAGTCTTTCTAAAAATCTGACGCTAGAATTTCTCATTCTACATTCAATATCTCAACTATTCTTTAATATTTTGCTGTCTCTAGTTCTTCAGTGCTGCATTCTGAATGATTTATTTTGACTTAATTTCTAATTTACAAGCTGCCTCTTCAGCTCTGTCTAATCTGCAGTCAAATTTATTCACTAAGTTTAGCACTTTACTTATTGTGTTTTTCACTCCTAGTTTTAATGGGCACTTTTTTTTAAATTTTTAAAACTAATGGGCACTTTTTAATAGTTTCTGACATTTATTTTCAAGGTTTGTTTTTTTTTTCTAAAAAACAATAAGCATAGTTGTTTTATAATTTGAGGCTAATATAAATATCTGACAATTTATTGAGTCTGTTTCTTTTGTCTGCTTATTAACTGGTTCTTCGATGGAGTCTTATTTTATTATGCAATTATTTTTTATTACAAGCTGTGTAAATCTTCAAAAATTATTTGTGAGAATTCTCAGAATAAAGATACATTCCAATCCCAGTAAATAAATTTACATTCCATTACATGTCTGTTGTCTTGCTTATCTACCAAGTTCCTACTGATTGAGTCTACTTTAGATTATCTCAAACGGGAGGCATGTTTTTCAAGTGATGATCTTGTTCTATAACACCCAATATTGGGAAAGAAAAAACTTTATTCTTTTATTTCTCTCTGTATGGAGATAACAATATGATAGGTCATACGATACACAGAGCATGTGCATTCCTGCCGTCTGCTATTTCCTTACCATTCTAAGTGACTAATCTAATCCATTGATGACACATCATAATTTACCACAAATTTTCCCCTATAATCTTAGAAGTAGATGCATCCCTATAATACAGGTTATAGTCGAACGCTCCACATGTAGTTTTTATTTGTTGGATTATGATCCTTTAGCCCAGGAATAGGAATGATTCCCAATGAATTTCATCTTCCACCTTCTTGAGTTGTGGTAAAAGTCAGACTTGATAAACAGCTTAATTTTGCTTGCCTCAATAACCCATGGGTGATATGAGAAAGTAGATACATTATCACCAAACTGCTTTATGCACTTGTGATCAACTGACAAGTTGTCTCTTTTTCTATAGTAGTGTCTATTCTTAAATTCAATGGAAAGACTTATACAACTATAGTTTGAAAGATAATTTTCTCCTTTTTTACAAAAGTTAATTTTGGTGTTTATAGAATGAAGAAAGCTATCATTTTCCCAACCTTTGTTTACATCCTATGCTAGTGCCTGAACTTTGCAGATAGGCAAATAAAGTCACTTATTTTTGTCTTTAGGGTGAGTAAATATGCCCTTCATACCTCTGGTTGTGAAATTGTTCTTATTTTTTTTTTTTTAGGAAGTGGGGAAGTAGGCCCTGGAATGATAAATAGATGAATAATCTATGAAACTAAAAAGTAAACAGTTTTGGTTCAGTAAAATTAGAATGTGTCACGAGACTTTTTTAAATTTCTTTTAGTGTCTCAAATTGAGCAATAAAATACAAATATGGCTAAAAAGACATATTAGAAAACCCAAGCTGATAACCTTCAAACTCAATTCATGTTCTTGTTTGCTACAGACTCTTTTTAAATCAATATTGATTCAGAATTTTATTTATTCTGAGAAGATATGTGATTATCCAATAATTCATGACTGTTCTATAGCACAAATTCACTGCTTTGTCACAGTAGCCAGGGAAAATCACTTTTTCAGAAGTGCATTTCCAATGCCTCCTAAATGTGCATTTTTTTAGCACTGCTTATAGTTTGTCCATTAAGGAGCAGACTGGGTGCTTTATGTATGTTTTCTTTTGCCTGCTCAGTGGAAGTGGGGAAGTAGGGATTGCTTCATTTAGGTGTTACTTCTAGGGTTGGTATTCTAACTGAATATTAGTAATTTGTATTCATAGAGGGAGAATTCTTTTCAATGATGACAGAAGCTAGTTAGAAACTAACCCCATAATTAGAAAAACATTTCTTATAGCAAGATATTTGGCATTTTTGATATAACAGGGTGATTTATCATACCATATGCTTAGGAAGTGACTCAGACTGGAAGGAAAACAACTATCATAAGATCATGATACCATGGTAGTGTTCAGTTTCAATCGGTGTTGAAAGAATCTCATTTCCATTTCCATTTCCATTAATCTTGCCTTGTCCAATGTGGGGTCATGTTTCTGCTCAAGATGAGTTTCTGGGTTGCAAATCATTTTCTGCATGAGGCATTGCTGTCATTAGGTGATGTAGTATGTACTATGTCCTTTCTTTCACCCCCCCCCCCACCAAATGTATTCTTCTGTAATGCTTCTAGAATTGCTTTGTCCTCTCTCACTGGTGCAGCCTCACTTAGGCACCTACCAATCTGTGTCTGAAATATGTTTATAACAAAAATCTTGTTATGGTTCTCAGCCTCAGTTTTGCAATTTCCTCTGCATCATACAAAAGCATAAACACATAGAAATTATGTTATTTACTCAGAAGACTTGAAGAACTTTGTAAGTTTTACTCCAACTTTTGATGTGCTCCATTCCCTAATTGCTCTCAGGTTAGCATAGCTCTTTGCAGCAGCAGAGCAGAGCAGATGCTTTAGAACAGCTTCCCCACATAATGCATTTTTTTCTTTTAAATATACTCAGTTCCTTTTCTCCAAAAAGACACTCCATAAATATCACCCCAGTTTATTCATCAAAGTCTTTCTATAATTATTGATGTCACAATGAATTCAAATGAAGTTGGATTGCAATGGTTCTTTGCTGATCTACTCTGGTTGTGAGAGTAATTTACATATACTTTGCTATTTCAGTTACACACACTTCATTAATTACCAACTAGTCAGTCGCCTTAAAGGCAAAAATCATTTTTTTCTTTAAAATTGTTTTAAATTCCATTTTTAATTTTTAAAAATCTTTTTGCTATTATCCAACACTGTAGATGGCAAAATGGAAGTCCAGAGAGGAATAAGTAATTATCCCAAGGTCATACAGCTTGTAGGTAGTAGAGATGATATTTCATACTAAATTATTTGATAACCAATTTTTATTCACCATTGTGGTAGTTTGTTCCCCTTATTTTGCTAACTCCTACTGACCTTGGCATTAACAGTTGAATGCTGAATTAGTTTTGGTAGAGAGAGTAAAATTTTACATCAATATAATTCTAGGAGTGTATTAATTTGCTATTAATGCAAATTGAAATCAACCCAAAAATATTATTTGGTAATTTCCAAGATGGATCTCCTATTTATATCTTCACAATGTAAACAAAAGTATGAGAGCTCAAAACTGAAATGACATTCTTTTAAAATTTACTCTGTAGATATTTATTGAGTTCCCAAAGTAAGTAATGCAGTAGAACAATAACCAAATATAATTTATGCTCTAAAAGAGCTATTCCTCTGGTTGGAGAAAAAGTTATGTGTATTAGTTTCTTCTAGCTACTATAATGTATTACTACATATATGGTAAATTAAAATCACATCAATTTACTATCTTTCAATTTTGGACATCAGAACTATAAAATTGTCCTCAATAGGCTTAAATCAAGGTGTTAGCATGACTGCATCCCATTCTAGAGACTAGAGAAGAAACCATTTTCTTTTTCCAGCTTCTAGAAGCTGCCACATTCCTTGGTCCATGACCCTCTTTCCTCTTCAAAGACAGTAATAGCCAGTCATGTTTTTCTAATATGGCTCTCCTATGA
Organism: Uropsilus gracilis; assembly: GCA_004024945.1. Lineage (NCBI taxonomy): Eukaryota > Metazoa > Chordata > Mammalia > Eulipotyphla > Talpidae > Uropsilus > Uropsilus gracilis. The sequence goes on along the minus strand of PVHY01001856.1, from coordinate 102,224 downwards.
CCTTTCTTGTATTATCACATCTCCTTTTCAACTCTTCTATCTTCTGCTTCCCCATTTAGGATTCTTGTGACTACATTGAGTTCACTCAAATAATCCAGGATAATCTTCCTATCTCAAGATTTTCAATTTAATTACATCTGTAACATCTTTCTTATAAAGTAACACGTTCATTCACAAGTATAGGGGTTTGGAATGTGAGCATCTTAGGAATCATTATTCTGTTTGTCATAGCATGTAACACATCCCTTGCTGTAGAGTATACTCTGCAATATTGCTAATCATAGAAATATGTGCTATTGAAGATGAATAAACTCCCTTTTTGGAATGGAGTACCTGAGAGTTCTCAACGTTGATTCCAGTCAAACTTGGGTCCACTTCAACCATGGTAAAATGTCTTGATCCAAGTGGGGAACTAGTCAGGGGAACTATAAGTTTCCTTTATTGCCAAGGGAACAAAGACAGGGAATTCATATTATTCCAAGGATTTTCTGCACAACAGCTGATTTTGGAAATGAGACCTAGAAGTTCAAAATTGCTAGAAGATCAAATTTGCTGTGCTATCTAACATGTAGCCCACGAGGCTGGTGAGATGGGATAGGTCATATGTGCAGAGCTGAGAAGAAGGCATTTCATCCTTTAAGCATCAATAGACATGTTTCCTTACCCCTTGTTGAGATTTGGAGGAAAGCAAATGTTTTCCTTACATGAGACCTTTTCATTTGTAAACACAATACCATAAACATGCTTGAAAACATTTACTTATTCATGATTCTCCTTTGCCTGTTCTTGACTATTAAAGTAAGATTTAATTTGGCACTATACTATTTTCCATACTTGTCGAAAAGTTATCTTACTTATTTGCTCATAATAGTTCTGCTATAAGTACTAGAATACTTGATTGCACCAACTTAGTTCCCTGTTGCTCTCTAAATCACATTAGATGCTATGAAAGGAAAATACACCTGAAGGAATAAAATTAGATGTTTCAGGTTTTTGCTTTTTATAACAGACCACTGGTAATTATATTGACATTTTCTTTGAAAAACAGATTGCTTCTAAAGAAAAGAGTCTTTCTAAGCATGACTGACTGCTTATCTTGCCATTTGTATTCAGCAGAGTCATATGATTTCTGCACTCATGAATTGAATTAATTACCTGGACTATTTTCCTTAATCTTCATGAATTATTTCTAGTAAGTAAAATTGCATTGTATGAATGCAATATAAACTATTGGCTGTAATAACAAATGTGTATCTGTCTATAATGTATTTTAGTGATGCTACCATCATTTTGGTAATGAGAGAGTCACATGAATTTAAGAAGCTATTAAAATGGTTGCCTAATTTAAATTTTTTTCTTTAAGTGAAAAATATGAATTGTATTCAGTAGCTCAGCCTTATGATAGTAAGCATTGTGTCTCTTTTCACTTTGCTGGCCTCTCGGTCTATTTATTCCAGAGATGCAATTAGAGCATGTGAGGGCCTCTGAAAATGTGTTGGCCTGTATTGATTTCGGGAAATAAAAAATTTGCATAACAATACAAATTCTGCTAGCACATGGGGCAGGCTGTAGTCATCACTTTCCAGCTGTCATTACTATATGGAATCAGCTAAATCTTATCATTTGACTGCGTTTTTGGTGTATTTTCAACTGAATTATAGGCAGCCAGAATTTACAATCAGAAAGTGTCAGATTTTCAGACAGATTTGACAATAGCATTTCATTTACACTGCAATCTGCTTTTTCACTTGGTGAGGTACAAATCACTCCAAAATGTAGGAAGTCAGTCTCGATACTATTAAGACAGCTTGCCTATCTTTAATGTGAGAAATGAATAATTACAGGATCAATATAAGTTGTTAACCCCTTCCAAACTGCATCCTCTCCTCACTCATTTGTGGAATTACTCTCAGATGACTAATAAGCAATTTCTTGCCCAGTAACTCAACATAGTTGTAAGGTCCATCAGTCTTCCAGTTCTACTTCCAACTCTTGTTAGCTGAATTGGTTAGGACAGATTACTTCACCCTTTTGCTACCTCAACTTCTTCATCTATACAATAGGATGGATGATAATAAAGGTATGCATCACAGAATTATTGGGAGTATTAAATGACCCAATAAATGGAGCAGTGTAGTCATATTGCACAGTTCAGGGATATAATTCACTTTGCATTCTCTGAGAAATTATGCAAAATGACAGATCTATATGTGAAGCAAACCTTGGTACAAATAAACATCCACTTAATAAGCATTTTTTGCAGAATTTATAGTCCTCTTTTTCTAAACTTCTTTGGTTTTCTTGAAGCCATTGTTCTGTTTCTCTTTCTGCAACTGGTCACCTATTAACCGTAATTGTGGTTTTTTTGAAGGTCATGGACCTTTCATTACCTCTTTTTTCTTTTTCTCTAATGGGTTTGTTTAGGTAGTATTATGTACAAGCAGAATGAAGGATGACATATGAACTAAATTCAAAGAATGAAATTCAGAATAAAACCAAGTAGTCTAGTGATTTTCAAATCTGACTGTGCAGCAGAATTATTTCATGGAATATTTTAAAAATACAATTCTGTCCTCACCTCAGACCTTGTGAGTTATAGTATTTGGTGTCAAAGGGTTGGAAACTTGAACCTCCCAAAATTTATTGAAATGTTTTCATTGTGTAGTTATATTTGGGAACTGAAATCTGAAAGCAACATATTTGGCAACTGAAATCTGAAAGCAACAAGCGTAGCAGTACTATGTTCCATGACAGAGAAGAATTCCAATAACTTTGGGGCAAAGGGCAGATAGAAAGTAGAACTCAAGTTCAACATCAGTCAGTCAGGAGTCATGATTGTTCCCTCTGTATCCAGGGGTTGTATGCCTCTGTTGTAGCTCTTCCTATACAAGACTGAAAGAAAGTATAGTCTTGAGAATGTATTTAAATATTCAACCATGAGATGTGATGGCAACTTAGTCTTGATAATTTGCCTTTGAATCTCCTTTTTTTCATGGCAAGAGTATAATAAATGTTGAAATGAATTGATGAAACCTAAGTCAAGTTAAGTGAGCATGTTTATGACCCTCTTTGTTCATGATGAATGTGAACTAGTAGAAAACCAAAAGAGGAATTTAGTTTGAGGATGTAAAGTGTCTCATGAAACTTAAATCCGGGCAAAAGACTAGACAATGAAACTTTGTCCCTCTGGACTTTCATCTCTGCTTCAAAAATTTCTTCCCGAAAGCCAATGTTATCTGCTTTTCTGGTCTTCAAACTTTACATTTTGCAGTCTCTGTCTCCTACTGATAACTCTCTGTGCATTCTATTTCTAAATCCCTGGCATAAAGAGTCTGGTTCAGCTTTGGTCCTGTGTCCAGATCAGATCACTAATGATTGTCAGGGAATATGAGAGATGGGGCTGCTGGAGAACCACTTATGTGGATTAGAGAGGTCGGTTCCCAGAGAAAGAGGAATTAGATATCCCTTGGTTGCAACAAGGCACAGTCAGACAGCAGTGGGAAAAAGAAAAGCTGACAATGTGTCACAGCACTTGACACTGAAAGATATATAGACTATTTGAAACAGGAAACATTTTACATGATTGCCCAGGACCTCTTTGGTGTGCAGGGTATGGCCTGTGGGATCTGATATGCTGCAATAAGACTTGGCAGAGTGTGGACCCCAGGATCCTAGGAGGATCATTTATCAGCTGTGTGACTACAGATGTGTTCCTTAGTCTGTCCTGCCTTGTTTTTTACATATGTACAATGAGCATAACAATAGTTTCTCAAACTATTTTATAAAGTTTGTGCCAAAGCAAACAAAGTAAAACCTATAAAGCACTTAATGTAGTGCCTAGAATTTAATGTTTAAAAAAGCATGGAAAGCCTTGCATGGTGGCATGCACCTGTAACCCCAGCTACCTGGGAGGGAGGTTGAGACTAGGGATTGCTTGAGTCCATGGGTTTGGGACTACCCCAGGGCAGCATAGCAAGACCTAGTCTCTTAAAAAACAAAAAACCATTGTTATTGTCTTTTTAAAAGCATTGTTCTGATGGAGTTTATCACTTTTTAAGATAAGAGCTTTTCAAATATTTATCTCAAGACCTGACCCAGGGCAGCGATTTCTTAACTCTTTTAAATGCAAGACTTTCAATTGAATATCACTTCAAAAGATCACAATCCTGCTCATGTTCTTTTTCCAATAACAATGCAATTTCTCTCAGTGACTGATGTTCCCAACTGTTTTGATAGTACCAGCCTTTCTGAAGACCTTAGTACAAGTCCAAAAGTGATGTGAGACACAACTTTTGAAAACTCTGTGTAGTGCCTTCATATGAAGCCACCTTTGACTCCTCTTTTGTACCTTAAATCTTAGCTTTCATCAAGTTCTATATTTTTTCATGTAATTATGAATTAATAATGAATTTTATTTGGGACTTACTAAGTATCAGATACTGTTCTAAACAAGTTATTAATTCATTTCAAGTTATTAATTCATTTCATTCCCATAACAACATATGGGATGGATACTATTATCCTCCATATTACATATTGGAACATATTTCATGTTACAAATATGGAAACCAAGATTCAGGAAAATGAAATGACCTACCAAGGATCTGTCTCTTGCTAAGTGACAAAGAACTGACTGCCCTGTGATGAGTCTTGGTTTCTCTCTATTATTTGCAAGATGGCTCATAGCACTTCACCCCTCCTATTATTTCAGCACACTCCTTGTTGTTCTCCTTGACTGTTAATACTCACGGCATCCTACTGCTAGATTGCTCACCTGTAAGCATGACTTCTACCATGTCATTCTTTCTTTTGTTCAAAATCTTTCTATGGTTCCCTGTGACCCCTGATGGACAAAATAATTTTTTACCTGGCTTGTTAGACTTTTTGTAATATCACACCCCATGCTATTCTATTCAGCTTTATTTTCTTCTCCTTCTGTCCCATTATAATTTCCTCACTCCCAACAGCATATCTTTTCCTCGTCCCCATCAATGTGTTACTTATTTCTGATTCTGTGACTTCATTCATCACTACAGGTTTAAACTTTTCTTGCCCATTCCAAAATTGTGGTTCAGTGAACCTTTCCTTAGTAATCTGAACTAAACGTGAGCCTTGAAACCCTAGAACTCTCATAACACCTTCTTTTTGCTCCCTTTATGATTCTATATTTTGTCTTGTATTACAGTGATTTGTATACTTTTCTTATTTCTTATTTGTCACTTCATTTTTGAAGATAGAACTGTTTCACTAACACTTCAATCCTCTGCAGCCTCTTTCAATGCTGAACACATAACAGGTGATCAATAAATTGTTACTGAATTGAACAGAAGTCTCCATTCACCCACTCAAAATGTTTCTCCGTTCCCTTTTGTTATGTTTCAGTCTTTTCACAAAAATCTCACTTCTTGAATGAGAACTTCTTGATTGCTATAATTTTTTGAAAAAAAAAATTTATGAATTTTTCATAATTCTTATAACATTTAAGATTGATATCACATAACTTAGTACTTTATAAATTAATTTTTTTATGTGGCATATTCATTGCTCATGTGTTTTTTTCCATGGTCTGGCATATTAAGATGCTCAAGACGTGAAGCCCCCAGCCCACGGAAGACAGGGCGCATGGATGGGCGAGCGGTCCCCTGGTCAGCCCGCCCCCGCGCCGGGACCTTCCCGGGCCGGCAAGGGGGGGGATTGGGGGGCTCCTCCATCTCTCTCTTACTTCTTACTCCAGCTAAATTTCAGAGCAACCAGAATAGGTGCAACAGCTACCCCAACATAGAACGGGTGAGGGACCAAGCAAAAGTCCAGCCCACAGACCGGAGCTGGACAGAGCAGATGAACAACCAAGTGAATCAGTATAAGTAAGACCAGAACCAGTATAAGTAAGACCAGAAAGAACCAGTATAAGTAAGACCAGGCGCACTTCTACACTGTCTGGGCCAAAACCCGGGACTATAATTTGGAGATATATTCAAGTAGAGCAACACACCCTCCCCTCATTAAGGGAGAAGAGAGGATGACCAAAGAGGGGATAATGGGCCCCACACCAAAACTGCAAAAGTAAGCAGAGGAGATAACCTTCAAAGGCCCCTCGCAGAAGCCTGAACTCATGGGCCGGGCACGGTGACTCATGCCTGTAAGCTTCAGCCTATGAAGCGGCCGGGGCTAGGGATTGCGGTTCGAGTCCTGCCTGGGGTCCGTAGCGAGACCTAGTTCCAAACAATAGCTGGGTGTGATGGCACGCGCCTGTAATCCCGGCTACCTGGGAAGCTGAGGCTGGGAATTGCTTGAGTCTGTGGTACCTGGGCAACGAGAGCCTGCGGTTCCACGGGCAAAACTAGTGAGACCTAGTCTCAAAGCCTGAACTCAGAGAAATTTCTCGACCAACACTGGCAGGAGGCAAGATCCCCAAAGCCCGACACCAGAGCCATAAGGAAAAGCAGCAAAGCAACGGAGATGGGATTGGATTGGAGAGGATGGCCTGCACCAAGAAAACATGGAAAGATCACGGATGAATGTAACTTGGCCACCCAACGCAAACTTAAGACTAAAAATATAACAGCAAGTTTCACCTGTACCCAACAACACAGTCCCTCACCCAGAGAAAAGACACTAACATAAGAAAGAGACTAATGGACTCAGCACAGCTAATAAATAACAAAGAGTGGGGTGTGAGAGAATGCAGGGAGCACCGGAAGGAGGAGGGAGGGGGAAAATATATACAGAGAGGTTGTAACCCAAAGAACAAAATAAAATTGTTTATATTAAAAAAATAAAATAAAATAAAATGTAAACAAGTTAAAAAAAAAAAAAAAAAAAGAACCAACATAGAGCCAGAGGTGATGGCTCACTGAAAATCACTATAGCCCCAAAGTGAAGTCTTTGGAGAAAATGTGTGCTGACTCATCAAATGCTCAAGGGAAAAGAATCTTGAAATTAAATTATCAGTTCAAATGCCTGCCAAGACTCAGCAGATCACTATAAGAACATCCCCATGTTGTGGAATATTCTAAGACTTGGGATTCTTTTCAGATGAGGAGCCCTGAGTGACTCATGACTTGCACACTTCTGAGACTGTTTAGCAGATTACTTCTGTCAGTATTGAGCCAGGAGTTGTGGTTAAAGTTACCATTATAAATGCTTGACTCAACCTTTTTAATAAATTGATAATCACTTGTTAAAAAAAAAAAGATGCTCAAGAAATATTTATTGAATGAAGCAATAAATGAATGAATCTTACCTCACTAGTTGTACAGTCTCCAGTATACTAATCTTGCCTGATATATCTTCTGTGTCCAGCAGATAAAAGGTGCTTTAAGAATATTCACTGACTGACCCTTGATTCTGTCATAAGTCTGTCCCTCTCTTCTTTCTTTTTTGCTCTCAGCTTTCAGTGATTACACTGAAGTGGCCTAATTTCCCTGCTGACTACAAGTAGAGTCAGGAAGTCAAGTTCCTTTTGAAATGCTGTCGTGAATTCAGGACTAAGTCATTGTCCATGGACATCTTTCTAGATGAAGCAGTGGGTTGCTTGCATTGGGGAGGAAGTGTCAGGGGAAAGAGGAGTAAAAAAGGCAGACCTTTGTCCAATAACTATACTATTTTATAGAACATGCTATTGCATCAGCCTACACAGTTTATGTGGGATGGGGAGAGGGAAGAAGAGCCAGTCTGTGTGTGTCTTTACGACTTATGTAACTAATGCTTTATTTGGTTTAGGGGCAAAAATAAGGGGGAGAATGAAAAAATTCTTATCAAATCTTTTCTCAGAGACTTGCTTTTATAGAACAAAAGAGGCTGGAGGCTGAGTGGCTATTATTTAGACCTGAACTCCATGACTAACAAAAGTCAAGAATCTGCAAGTACAGATGAGAAGGGCCACCTAGAGATGAAGGGCACACTAATAGAAATTCAATATCTTAAAAAAAAAAACAAAAACTCTTCATCATACAAATACTTTGTTACCACAACCAAATATCCAAATATTTCTTTGCCTCTAATCCACTCTTCAGTCAATAATATTTAACTTGTTTATTCTTGATCCTGGCCCCCCAAAATCTATATAGTGTCATTCCCTTTCTTAATCATGGAGATAAATTTATCTTCTAACTCCTTGTCAATCAAAACACTTTTCAATCCTCAAAATCCCTGGAGTGATAATCTGTTCTATATGCACTGGGCAGAGAATCTATTACTTGATAATATCGGTAAAATGAAAGTTGCAATCCTGATGCAACAGTTAACAACCGAGGTGTCTTCCTGGATGTCCACCAGTAGATCTAAAAAGAATAAATAAAAAGCACTTATATAATAATGAATTGTATATACCATAGAGCCAACATGACAGAGAATAATAGCTAGAATTCCTACTTATCGAAGGAACACCTAATCTACTGGGAGAAATGGGAACACTGAACTTGGTAGATTTCTCTATTATACTTTGCATCTGCCTAACAGATATTCAGCAGTATTTGAAGACAGCAGGATGGTTTTGCAGATAAGTAGAGCTTCACATTTTGCTTCCGAGGGTGGAGTTTAGAACACTGTTTCTTGTTTGTGTACAAGGTGCTTATAATATGATCTTTGGCAATTCATCGCAGTCTTGTTTCTAGCTGAAAAGAGGGACAAGATTGACAGCTGTAACCAAGGCAAAGCTGACATTTTGCTAAACCAAAAAATGAATTCAACACTGCTGAACAGTGGACTACCCAAGATGTACACTTTTCTTTTTTAATACTTTGTTTATTTGCCCTTTCATTGGCTTATATGCTTAAATCGGTCTTTTTTTTTTTTTTAATTCAGGTGAGCCAACAGCATTTGATCCAAATTTCAAGGGACCTGTTGAGAAGAGGTAAGGAATAATTTTTTCAGTATCATATATTTCAGCAAATACAGAAAGTTTATTTCCTGGTCAGTGGAGAATTGTGCCCTCTGCAAGAGAGAAATGACTTATTTTTAGCTTAAATGTCACCTTATACAGAGAAAATACAGAAAATAGATCTTTCTGTGAGTCATGAATATCCTCTCCTATTCAGCAAATGAACTGTCTTAAGTTATTAGGCTGAAGTTTGTATTTTTCAAAAAAAAAGATATACCAAAAACACTGTACAAGATTTAACTGCTCTGTGGAGAAACAAATATATTTGAGTAGTTTTATGCACCTGTTTACTCTGTGATTCACCACTGCAGATACCAAGTTGCTATGCCAACTTCTTCCACACTGGGTATTTGTGCAACTCAGCTTCCCAAAACAGAAAGCTTTCTTAGAGACAGCCATTCAACAATGTATCATGTATGCTTTAGGAGATTTTTAAATGCTCTAGGGAAATATATACTTGTCTCAGCTGGTACTTTCTCCCCCAACTTTGCATGGCATTTAGAATTATCCAATAACTCTCAGACTTCTTTTATTATTATTTTCTACCTTCTATTCTCAGATTTTATTGTAATCAAGAAGGAGGTTTTTACCAAATAGAATGGCTTAAAATAAAGAGAAGATTATGCTATTGGTAGCTCTCTTTTCCTTAGCTTTGGCTTTGGTTTCTGGTAGTTACTTCATAATAAACTGTGATATGAAATAATGATCAGCATGCTTATTTGATCTTGCCAACTATCCGAATGTATATTATCATATGCTATTATGCCCTGATAACACCAAAGTTTTGACTAAATGTGCATTCAGTTTATTTTAATTTTGGAAAAAACCAAGTCATTTGTTTTGGGTTATTCATCGAGAGGTATACCATATAGTCTTCAAAATAAATCTGTAGTCTTTTTCATTATCTGAATTTGTGGTCTACTATACAAACAACCACATTCGATGCAGAGGTTACTTCCACTGTATTTGAATTCATTTCATATTAGCTAACTTGTGAGAATCTAATCCAATTTATTGGCCTCAAGGGATTCTGATTAGTTGTAATCCCAATTCAATAGCAATAATAATAATGATAACAGCAACAGGAGTTACCACATTTGCACTGGTGAAATACAGACAGCAGGTGTGATTGTTTTTATCTCTAGAAAAGAAAGGGGGAAAAATTTAATCAGTCCTGGCTGATTCTAGGTGTAGGAAAGGAGATGAGATCTTTCTGAAATTATCTAGGATTTAATGGTGGAACTAGATAGGATGGATAGTCTCAACAATTACAATAATCACCGCGAGGAAAGTCATTTATGTTTACGTGGGACATTGTGTGATGCCCTGGGTACCACAAAGGCCTTCACAGGTAAAATGTTCATAATGTGAGCAGGATCTCCCACTCTTCAGTCCAAGAATAAAGAAAAGTGTTATAAAATGTCAAGGGCTTAATGACAGGAAGATAGAGCTGACTCATGTATAACTCCTTAGACTGCAGGGTCCTATATCCCTTCCTAAGAAAATAATTGGGTATTTAAGGAGCATGGAAGAAACCTCAACTTCTTCATTTTACCTCTAGCAGCAGAATCAGCTTTCATAAGACCTTTTGCATACATTCATAATTTTCTTTCTAAAAGATCCAGAGTCAGGTGAGATGTTCAGGCAGATGCTTACAGAACTCCTGTGATGACCTACTATGTTCTATCATTTCACAAGGATGCCATTTCTAGAGGAGATGAAATGACAACAAATGCCACAGATGAACCCATTTCTCTTTTGTTCCCATCTATTAAGAAGTAGGCACATTGCCCTGAAATATTGACTTCCCGAAAAGGTGTTTTTGATAGTTTAAGGTAGCTATCTATACTAAGATAGATACTATATATTGCCTGTATTCAACAGAATATTTTAAAGGTTGATTAATGTTGAATTGAGGTGATGAGTAAATAGAAGCTTAAGGATTATCAACTCTGTTCTCAGCAGCACATTAATGAGCAAGAATGAAGGCATTTAGCAAACTAAGATACTGCATGAGAAATTCCTCTTTTACTTTAGAACTAAGAAAACATTTCACTAAATTGAGAAATAGTATACTTTCTTCTGTTAGATAATGAAACCATAAAATCCATTATATTTCTCCTTTTATGGTGACTTTTTTTTTTGAGACTAGGTCTTACTATTTTTGCCTGTGGAACCACAGGCTCCTGTTGCCTGTGGTACCACAAACTGAAGCATTCCCCAGCCTCAGCTTCCCAGGTTAACTGAGATTACAGGCATGCACCACCACACCCAGCTATTTTTTGGGACTAGGTCTCACTGTGTTGCCTCAAGCAGGACTTGAACCACGATCCTCTAGCCCCAGTTGCTTCATATGCTGAAGCTTACAGGCATGAGCCCCCGTGCCTGGCCATTTGTGGTGACTTAATTTCAGTGCAACAACTGCATTAGCCCTTGAGTCAAGAATTTCTTTCCAGGACCTTGAATTTCTTTTTATATTCTAAAAGCTCTACTGCATCCAGGTGTTTTAACTCATTTCATTTAAGACCTTTATGGAAAGAAGCAGCATATAGTTAGAAAGGTAAATAGAAATTGAAGTCTGTATATTCCATAATTGCCGATTTTTCCCTTCTTTATATTCACAATAGATGCAGGACTTATGACTTATACTAATAAAATTGGTAGGCTTCACAGTGCTGGAAATAACTTGTGATAGATGAAAAAATATGTCTGAAATGTAATAAGATATACTTTTATCTAAAGCACTGATGGAGGGGGTGGAAGTGGTAAGTTCACTTTAATGGATGGGTTCAAAGAAAGGGATGAAGAGGCATTTTTGGGGGGGATGTTGTAGAAGGGATTCATTCATATAAAAGGGTTGGATTAAAAGACAGTAGATTCCTCACTAATCTTTAAATTCAATGACTCTGATTTAAGTCTTGATGCCAAATCACAGAAGGAAGTTTAGCTGCTGACATAAAGGATGTATACAGAAAGCACTATGCTGATGCTCCTGTGAATGGCCTACTGTTATTGTCAGTTATTGTGGTAAAACAGTGATGTCTCCTGAGTTTATGCAATTCTCACATTTGCTTCTTATTAATATAATTGGTATGCTTATTGTCACTGTAGACTGTAAATATCCAAAGGTGGGATTTATTTTCATGGGAAAACATCAGGAAAAGTTTATAGGAAAAAACACAAAAAGTTCACAGAGGAAAAGGCAGATTCTGTCTTGTAAATATGTCTGAGAGAGGCTATGAACAATTTCACTTATAATTTTAAATAAAATGTAAATAACTACAGCACTCACTATGGAAGCTTCTAAATAGTCTCAAAATGTGGAAGAAAATGAAAGGAAGTAAAAATAATTGCCTCGAATGTCTAATTCTTCAAAATGTAACTGTGGATGAAGATGAGCTCTAAACCTGGCATTTACTTGCCTCATTCTGAGTAAATTGCCTAATGTGATCAATTATTTATCAGTATGACTCTTTTCCATGAAGATGTAGACTAACACACAGTTTTAAAATTCATAGCCTGTCTCCTTCATTCTCCAAATGTGAGGTGGTTCTCTTTCTTATGTTTTTGCTCTTTAAGAAGCCATCACCTACAGATTATGATGAAAGCAACTACCTTAAGAATGAACATAACAAGCACCTTTAAAATCAGATAATTTAAAGAAAAACCTTCATTAACAGTGTGCTTCTCATAAACCTGGCACTGTGCTAGGTGTTAGGAATACAAAAATGATATAAACAGTTTTCTTGCTCAATGCAGCCTGCAGCCTAATAGAAAGACAGATAATAAAGGGATTGATCTGGAAACATAATAAGAGAGTTATTTGCAAAGACTTTGGAAAAGAAGAAGAGTATGTCCAGTGCTGCTAGAAGGGAAAAGTGAGTCTGGAAAAACTCAGAGAAGAGGTGACCCTTGCACTACTATTAAAGACATTTCAAGCAAATACCTCATGCATGAAAGTACAGAAGTTTGAGGTCGAGTGTTTTTGAAGTGGTTTGATATGAGTAAAACATCCAGTGTGTGCTTTGCGTGAGTGGTGGAAGTATGAGGAGTAGCCTGGACAGGGAAGAATGGAATTACTGAGGGTTTCTAGAATCTATCAATGTGCTTGCTCTAGTATTGTATTGAAGGACACATGGAAAATTTGTAAATAAGAAATTGACAGACTTAGATTTACATTTTCTAAATGGACAGAGGGAACATTGTTCTGTACAAGATGTTACAGCACGTGCTAGGGACACAGACCTCCTTTAGACTTGATTCCAAGCTTCACAATTTGTTCTTGCTTAGCTGTGTATGTTTGTGTGAGACAAGAGAGAAGAGTGTTGTAGACAAGTCAAAGATGGCCATGTGGTATGGTAAACACTATGTAGAGGTGCCCCTTTTAGTGGGAACCCTATGGAAATCATATGAGAGGAAGGTGATCTCTTGATATGGTTATAGTGAAGGACCTTTGTGTTTCATGTAGGAAAGGGCAACGTGTGACCTAAAGAGAGCTAGATATGTGAAGGCGGTCCTGCATGCCTCATGCTAGAACATTTCAATTACTTAACAGTCGTAAGAGAGGAATGTAAGGTTGGGAGATAAAATCATTAAGGTAGTAAGAGCTGCAGTAATGAAAAGAATTTTATCTTGATAAAAGAAGTTTGAACTCTTCTAAAGAGCATGAAATGAATGGTTTGTTTCTGATTGCTTTTAATTAAAGGAGTTGCATAATGAGATTTGTTATTTGCTATTTCTCCCTTATCTTCTCACATTCTCTCCAATAGAGATTTGTTCCTCACTACTCTCTTCAACAGATTTTGAGATTGTTCATCAATGACTTCCATCTTGCCAAATGTAATGGGTGACATCTTTTGTCTTAACTTTACTGAAACATCTGGTAAAGGTGACCATTCTCTCCTTTTTGAAATGCTCTTTTCTTCTGGCTTTTGACATCAAACTCACCTGAAACTGCTTCTACCTCCTTGACCGCTCCTTTTCAGTCTGTTTTTCTGGCTCCTCAATCTTTGCTTGGCTTCCAAATGTTGGAATGCCATCAGATCTGGACCTTAACCTTTCACTCTCTTCTTTCCCTAGTCTAGTTTTAGACTAACCAGTGACTTTACATGTAGTCTACATGCCCATGACTTCCAAACTCATAACGCTATCCATCTCTTTCGTCTCATTTCTTCTTCATTCCTCACATGACTCCTAACAATAACACTACTAATGACTCATTAACTGTCATAGTTCTATATTCAACTGCCTATTCGACATATCTCTTTGTACTGATAATACTTATTCAATCTTATTTTTGTCAAATAGAACTCATGATTCCTATCCTAAAGCTCAACGCCACCTCTGTTTTACTGAAGTTAAATATACATCTCCTTCTCCCCAACCTACCCTCTTCTCATTCATTCCAAGAAAGTATATCTTTAGTTCTCAATTATTTCCCTAAGCCAACTGTTTCTCCTTACCTCGTCTCATGCTCATTCATGGCACTATGTATTCAGCCTTCTATCTTCACACGTGACTTTAGAATGGTCTCCTTTATTTACCCCACACTTTCTTGAATCTGTTCTCCACATAAAATATAAGTGTGCTTTCAAATCATTAATCATATTATTTGACTCTTTTGCTTCTATTTTTTTTTTTTTTTTGAGACTAGGTCTTGCTATTTTTGCCTGTGAACTGCAGGCTCACATTACCCGGCGTACCACAGACTCAAGCAATCTCCAGCCCCAGCTTCCCAGGTAGCTGGGATTATAGGCGCACGCCACCACAACCAGCTGTATTATTTTGGAACTAGGTCTCGCTATGGGGCCCAGGTGGGGCTTGAACTGCAATCCCTAGCCCCGGCTGCTTCATAGGCTCAAGTTTACAGGCACAAACCACCGTGCCCAGCCTTTGCTTCTATTTTCAATACCTTCCCAACGCACACACTTAGATTAATACTCAACTCATTTCGTACTACATGAATACCCTCTGAGTAATTCTCTGACCTCATCTCCTACCATTCCTTCTTACTCCCTTATTGTAGACATAAACTGCCTTATTTCCATTTTTGGAGATTGTAAATTTGCACTCAATTTAGGGACTTCTCATTTGTTATTACTTTACCTGAAATTATTGTCCTCACACCTTTATATGACTTGTCTTCCCTCTTATTATCTAGTTAACTGATACTGCTCAAGTGCCCTTCATGAAAACTCAGTCTCCCAGTCACTCTATATGAAGTCATTTTAATTGTATTTACTTTATACTATTTTATCACTTTTAAAAACTGCTTTATTCCTTTCTTTTCATACATAGTTATTGTCCTTCTAGAGCATCATATCTATGAGAAGCAATAACCTAGTCTTTTTTTGTCCTTTAATGTATTCTCTGGGTTTAGAAAACTCACTGGCACATATTTATTTATTGGGTGACTAAATGAAATATCTTACTAGTGTCAAAATGGAGAATATGCTGAAAAGGACAGAAGCTAGTTAGAATGAAGGCAAGGTACCATTGAGAAGACTATTTCAGTAATTCAAATAAGAAACCATTAAAGACTGGACTGAAGAAGTGGTCTTTGGAGGGAGGAAACTTTAGAGGCAATAGTAAGGCAAAAATCCTTAAGACTAGCTGGCTGTTTGTTGAGGGTAAAGGAAAGAATATACATAACTGTTTATAGCTAAATGGACTTTGGATACATTCACCAAGGTAGGGAACACACAAAGAGGAACAAGACTGGGCTTGAGGGCAGAGAAAAAAATGAGTTTATGTTTTGAAATGTTGAGTTTGGAATGTCTGTAGCATATTCAGGAAAGAATATTCAATAAAAATTTAGAAATATACTTCTGAAGCTTTCTGTAATGTTGATATATTTGTTCTACCTAAAAAGTAAGTAAGTGTAGGGCAAGTTTTGAAAAAATATTGATACCTGATAGAAAAATATGTAAGTCTTCTTTTTTGACAAATACTCCCTACACATTCTGAGAGTGAGCTGTGGGTTCCCTGCTGTTCCCAGAGTATTCTATGTACATATAATACTGTATTATAATTAGTTGTTTGCTTGACTAATTTCTCAATTAAATCATGAGCTCTCCTAAGTAGAATTGCACATAGTATACATGTGCCTAATAAGTAATAGTTTTACTTATGTCAACCTCCCTGTTCAAATTTCACCAATGAGTTCCCACTGCCTAAAACTTAACTCCTTAGTGTGCTATTCAAAACTCAGCATGAATTGCTCTTAAGGCATTTGCCTAAACTCCTCCACCCTCTCTCTCTCTCTCCCTCTCTCTCTCTGTCTCTCTCTAAACTTTTGGATGAACTTTCTGTTAAACCAAAGCAGTCATGATGTACATTTCTGCAGGGGATGAAACTTGATTTTGTCAGTGCTCTAGAATTACTCCAACTCAGGTATGGTGACTGACATTAATAAAGCTCACAAGATATAATAGTATAAAACCAATCCCAATCCCAAAATTTACATTGAAAAAATTAATTGCAAAGAAAGCCTGGTATTCATGACCAGTATGTTGCTCCCTTTAGGCAAACTGCACAAGGAACCAAATTATCCAAAGTTTACTTGATGATTTTACAGTCAGAACAAGGAAATGACATAAGAGGAATGTCTGATGACATCAGCCTGTTAGTTTTGGTGTTCATCAGTAGAGTAGGTTCTTCACATCATTTTGACTCGGGTCCCTAACTTGGAAAATGCTTGAATGGGTAGAGCTCTTTCATCATTTGTACTTCCTTTTATATTTGTTTTAAATTCAATAAGTTTAAAACAGAGGCTTACTGACTTGGTACCTTACAGTCTCATTGAGGGGACTAGATATCTCTGCTTTAATTATATGTTGATTTCATAGTCTAAGTCAGAAGGCAGTATTATTTCCTCTCCTTTCAAATTTGGGGAAATTACCTTCATTGCCACATAAAGTAGTAGTCTTTCTTGCTCCTTTTGACCCTGTTCAAGATCCTTCTCCAGTTTTATCTGTCCCTTTATTTTGTTTCTGTATTCCATATATGAGTACAATTACCCTGTACTTGCATTCTTCCTTTGGACTTATTTCTGACTTATCACTTATATTCCTTTGAATTGGTGTTTTGTATTCTTTGGATAGATTTCAAGGAGTAGCATTTACAATCTAATTTTTCATATTTTAAGAAACCTCCATCTGTTTTTCCATAGGAATTGGCCCAGTCTACCATTCCTTCAACAAACCACAAGGGTTACTTTTCTTTACATTCTCTCACTTGCTGTTTCTGGTCTTTTTGATGTGGATCATTCTCATGGTGTGAGATAGTATCTCACCGTGACTTTGATTTATATGTGATGATGAGCATTTTTTCCCTTGTACCTGTTGGTAAGTTAATGCCTTCTTTAAGGGGCTGTCTAGTTGATTCTTCTGCTCCTCTCCCTTTTTTGAATTAAGTTGTTTTCTTGTTGTTGAGTTGTAGGGGTTTTTTGTATCTCTTGGATGTTAGCCCATTGCTAGATGATGTGCAACATTTTTTATCCAACTCAGTAAGGTGTTTTTCATTTTAATGATGCTTTCACTGTGTAAAGGTTTTAGTTCGGTGTAGTCCCATTGGTTTATTTTTTTATTTTGTTCCCCTTGTTTTTGGAGTTGAGTCACCAAAGACATTCCTGAAGCTAATGGTACATTTTGCCTATGTTTCCTTTATATATTTTATGGTCTTAGATTTTATGTCCAAGTCTTTAATTCCTTTTGAATTATTTTTGTGTATAATGTGAAACAGTATCAACAATATTTACCAGATTTTAAAAAATGCAAAACACTTAATCTTCACTGTTCATAAGCACTATATATTGTCCTTATTGTTATTCTTTGGTCTTTGTTCTGAAAGTTATTTTCCCAATAATAATGTTTTGAAAAACTATTGAGTAGGAAAAGAATTATGTGTAAAAATAAAACAAATTATCACATAGAAATGTTTATAAAGTACACCTTTTATAAACTTTTATAAGAAAGGAATAGATGATCCTCTCCATTTTGTGTTACAAATTCCCACGGAAAAGTTGTTGTGGCCAATATACATGAATATACAACATCTAGTCCAGAAAAATTGCCCACAGATATATTTGCATATATACTTCTTAAGTCTGCTACATGATGTATACACACATTTGTGTAATGCTCACAAAGATCCTTCATATCATTACTTCAAAAATCTTAATGTTTGGTTTAGTCAAGCAAAGATTGCTTTAATAGCATCATGGATATAAGACTATTGTGCTATCTTTCCATTTATCAGTGCTCTGCTCATTTATATTGTCCTCTTTCACTTGCAATATTTAATGGAACTTTATGCAAACATAAACAGCAGGAAGAATTATTTTTTATTTGTTCACATTATGAACTTTGTGGATCTGGTTTAACCATCCTTATCCAGAGAATGAGCATATTCTTCACTTTACTTTGAAGATCATTTAAAACTCATCTTTAAATGGCCTCATTATGTCTTGGAGAAATACAGTTCTCATATAACAACTAATCAGGAAATTCAAGTATTTGAAGTATGTTAAGAAAAACAGATGTTTGCTATTTAAAGTACTGCAGATGATTGTTATTTCTTTTTCTAGTCAAAAGACGTTCATATCCACCAAATAAATGTATTATCTTTAAGCATGCATCCTTCTGTGTCAAGTTGTGGGAAACCTTCAGTGCTAGAGTTAGAAATGAAACTGTTCTGCTATTGTTCTGCTGAACTATTCATGTTGTGCAGTCGGGGAGCTTGAGTTAAGAAAACATCAGTAAATTTCATTCTTCTTAACCTAACATAAAAAATAGACAATGGAAAGGAAGTTTTGCGTTGATTACTTTTAAAATATTACTATGCTATGTTAATACAATAGTCATTTTATACCCAAAAAGTGAGTCTTAGCTGATTATTGTAGCAAGACTATGTTATAGGCAGATACCATTGTTAACATGGTTCAGCAACTGAGTTATGAAGTCAAATCTAAGTAAGTGGAAAGAACTATCCAAATAAGTCTAATTAGCCATTGAATTAAAGCTGGAATTTGGAATATTTAGCATCACTTAATATTTTGGTTGAAACAGAATCATAGTAGCTATTCATTCACTTTGAAAAGAAAATAAGGCTTGTTTGGTTCTGTACTATTATGCTGGGAAACAGAGGTCTGAAGAGGCAAAAAGGCTTAATGAAAATATCCTGATGATTTGGTGGCAAAACTGGGGTTTGTAATTCTACGGTTGTTTCTTCCATAATTATCTTTTAATCTTTCACTGTAAATTTTGTGGCAGCATTCTGTGTATTTTTTCTTTTAACCTGAATGAGGAAGCAAACAGAATAAGAGAAAAACTGTTCATGTAATGGATAGAACAGAAAGAACAAGAATTCAAACTGTCTGGCAAAGGGCAGGAAACTTTAACAAAATTAAAATCTCTTATGGGGAAAGTTCTTGTGTTTCAACAATATAGCTTAAGTACATGTCCTCTCCCTCTGTCTCCCTATGAACTCTTCAATATCTATCTATTCTTTAACTCCAGGGTTTAATTGGATTTACTTTGACTAAAATGCTCCAGCCTCTGGGTGGGTAGAGTCAAGGATTCAGAGTACCACTTGGTAGACTTTCACATATATTTACTTGTGGGATTCTTTGACTAAATATTCACTTTAAACTATGAACCAGCCACTATGGAAAGCAGTGTGGAGGACTCTCAAACTAATGAAACTGGAATTATTATTTGACCCAGCAATCACTCTTCTGGGAATCTACCCAAAGGAGACCTCAATGTGGGTACAAAGGGACACTTGTATTTGTATTTTTTATTGCAGCACTATTTATAATTGCAAGGACATGGAAACAGCCCAAATGTCCCAAGAAAGAGGACTGGATGAAAAAGATGTAGTATAGATACACAATGGAATATTACACATCAATTAAAAATGACAAAGTTGATGATTTTTTTTTTTGGTAACATGGATGTACCTAGAAGAAATCATATTGGCAGAAACAAGTCAGAAGGAAAAAGACAGAAACCAAATGGTTTCACTAATATATGGAAAACCAAATGAGAGTGCACAACTGGGGGAGGGGACCAGCTTGAGTGGCCAGGGAGGGGAGGTGGTGGGTGATCTCCAGGGATCACATGATGTGAAATATATATGTGAATTAATTATTTAAATAATAAAAATAGAAAGTAAATAAGAAAAAAACTATGAACCATATGAGACTGAGTCATAGGTTTGCATTATTCACTACTTGTATCTTTATATAAAACTGGGTTTTATATATATATAAATATATATATATAATATAAAAATATAAAATATAAATATATATATTTTTTATATATATATAGTAAATTTCTTAACTGTCTGTCTGTTTGGATGCAAATATAAGGTGACAATTTCCTTGTAAAGGGTATGAGTCTGACACTTGGCCTGGATAGTTCCATCACAGGACAGCTACCAGGTGGTTATTTCCCATACCCATTTACATACAGATTAGGAACTGGAACTTGGCGATAGAAAGCAACTATTTAAGAGCACACAGTTCTTGGCTGGGAGTGGTGGCATGCACCTGTAATCTAAATTCTGGGAGGCAAGAGGCCAGGGATAGCTTGCATTTGTGGATCCAAGACTACCCCAGGGCAACATAGTGAGACCTGGTCTCGAAAAAGCAGCTGGGTGCGATGGCAGGTGCCTGTAATCCCAGCTACCTGGGAGATTGAGGCTGCAGATGCTTGAGTTTGCAGGACTGGGAATACCCCAGCAAACATAGCAAGACCTAGTCTTGAAAAAAAAAAAAAAAGCACAAGTTCATTAACAGCAAAGTTGACATTGCTAAGGGTGGCAGTGCTAGACAACATTAAAAATAAATCTACCATAAGATGTAGCAATGCAATGACCTAGGTATCTACCCAGAGAATGCAAAAGCAGTAATTCAAATGGATATGTGCACTCCTCTATTCATTGTAGCCCTATTTACAATAGCCAAGTTATGGAAACAACAAAAGAGTCAAAGGACAAGTAAGTGTCTTGAGAAGATGTGGGATATATACACAATAAAATAATATTTGAAAATTTAAAAAAGATGAATTATGCCATTTGCCACAACATAGATGAAACTGGAGAGGATATGCTAGATACAATGACTCAGAAGGATTAAGACAAATATTGGATGTTAAATATAGAGAAATACTAATGGGTGGAATACAGAGAAGTAAAACAAAGGGTCAGCAAAAGCAATCCAATAAAAAAATCCTGAGGATTTTACTGTAAACTTGAGGCTATCAGAAGGGGAGGGAGAAGTGAATAAAAAGGGGAGAAGGAGACAAATGAACTATGGTGAAGGGGTATTGATGCCTTGGTGGTGGGTATGGTGTGGTGACATACCTATGAGGTATGATATGGGCATTTAGATCATAAACCAATATGGCATCAATTAAAAAAATAGACAAACAACATAGGTATAACAAAAATATGTATAGCATTTCACCATGCTTCTCTAAATATCTTTGTTTTTCAAAGTCTTGTAGATAAAAACAGGATATATTAATCAAGATTAAAAAGACAGTTGTTCTTCCAAGAATATATGAATAGAACTCAATCTAAAAAGTCTTTTTTTTTTTTTCATAATCTCTAATAGAGAGAATTACCCCCAACAATAGCTATAATTCACTTCAGAGTTTATCTCATGACCTGAACACTACATTTCACTGAAACAATCAAATGACCAAGATGGTTCTAAATCCAAATTTAGATAGAAATATATCCCAAACTTCTAATATTCTTCATTCCAAATGCATTTGGGGTCCTAAATGTCTCCCAATAATTGATTTCTCAATCTGGGTTAGAAAAAATACATAATATTTGGAAAGACACACCAGCAGTTCTAATCACAGTGTTAATTTGGATTGTATGGAGACCATGTGATGAAATTAAATTAGAAGACGGGAAAGAGTGAGTAGTATAAGGTGTTGTTACTGCCCGTCATATAATTTTTAGCTAGTACTGTAAATACCCTTTTAAAGATCAATTTTAAAAGTAATTCAACAATTGAGGTCACAAGTGGAAAATCTGAATTGAATTTCCCGTAGAAGTAACATTAATAAACTAAAACCTTTATCTTTCAGAAGTTTAGAAATGAAGGTGATGTGGTTTGGACAATGAGATTGTCTAACTAGGAAATTCAGTGGAGTTAATGACTTCAATGTTCCAGATGAATTAAAAATTTTGGTGAAATTTAAATTTTAAGTTTTTGCAAACAAATAAATGGTTAAGAAAGAAAAATTTAAAACCGCCAACAGAACTGAAGCATAGAGCAAGAGAGGAGTAGGGAGGAAATATGGGAGGGAGAGGGCACAAAAGATTAAGATGGTGCACAGGTAAAAAGGTGATGGGAGAACCTTGGGGTAATAATGATGTAATTTATGTATATGTGTATCTATAGATAGATAGACAGACAGAAAGATAGACACAGACAGAAAGATAGACACAGACAGAGAGAGAGAGAGAGAGAGCGAGAGAGAGAGAGAGAGAGAGATAGATAGATAGATAGATAGATAGATAGATAGATAGATAGATAGATAGATAGATAGATAGATAGATAGATAGATAGATAGATAGATAGGTGTTTGTAATCAATAAAAAATAAATAAAATTTAAGTTTTTGGTGAAATTTAAAAGAAAAACTCACTAGGACCAAATTAACATAATTTATATATAATTTTGATTTTAAAAATGTATGCATAAGTAAACTTAGAAGGCAATTGACATCTTTTATTATGTTATCCACTACATTGTTTTCATTGATTTCCCTTCTTTTTTGTATCTTCTTACAGGATAGATAGTAACTTGTGGTATATTTGGAATTGTAGGATTAAATATATTACTATATAGTCTCTCCAGTTTTTCTCTCCTTCTGAGAAATCAATTATCAACATAACATGTATAGGAAGATACTATTTGTTGGTTCTCAAAATGATGGCTGGAAAAAAATGAATTTATTGAAAATGCAGCTTATATTCAATAGAGATAGTGGGCCAATCAATAAAGGCAAGTGACCATTCTCTATTAAAACTAAGATTCCTGTAATGATGGAGATTCTTATTATCATTATCATGATACTAAATTTTAACTTGTACTTTTGCCTAAATATTTATGATAAATACATATTTTTTGCCAAATTTTAACAGTTCAGCAATGATAAATAATCATACTGCTTTAGAATCCCAGCCTAATTCTCTGAAACAAGGTCATGTATCACTAGCTTATTTGTGCTGCCCAAACCTTTTTACCAGAAGGTTCTTAAGGGATTTGTGAATTAAATCTTTGAGTGTATTTGAAAAGCTTGCCTGGTAATTGGGCAGAAAGAGACCCTTAAGTACAAGGTCACCTAACCAAAATGATTATTTAGGTCACATACCTCTCTAATATTAATCAGATAGGATGACACATATAATTAAGTGACCCATACCATTTAATCAAAATCTACTTGGCATTCAAAATTTACTTCCATCAGGGAAAAGTGGCAACTATTAATATTCAGTGCTTTGGTCTATAACTTGAAGATGAACTTACATTCTTCGGCACATTGATGGATTTGACCTCCCCCAACTTAGAAAAAAATGTACAATCTTTTGCTTTTTCTTTGGTTATGTTTTTTGAAGCATAGCTTGGCTATTTCCATTTAAATTAATTTCATGTTGTATTCAGTCTCTAAAGAGTTATTGCATAAATTTAATATTTTCTACAGGGCAAATAAATTAAAAAGTCAAATTTTTAAAACATCCATCACATCTGTATTTTGCATGAAGAATTTCCTTGTCTTTTTTTGTACTTTTCCCATGAATTTGTTATTAATTTTTCCCAATCAGATGTAGTTTAATTAATAACATTCACTATTATTTTTTCAAAGTTTTGTTTCAGTTGAGGCTGCCGGTAGATAACTTTTACTAGATTTAAATGTAAACCCTCTTCCACTTGAGACTGACTTTCAAGCAGATTTGATTTATGAATAATGAAATCTTTTTGTTTGTAAGTAATTATAATTTCTTTAGATTAAAAGGGAATAAAACCTTTGCAAAAAGTCAGGTAAAAGTAGTATAGAATGGAGGACTTGAAAAAGAGAGGATAATGTTTTCCAAGTCAGATAAAAAATGCAAACAAGCATTTCACAAAATTTTTTGGAAGGCAAAATGAAAAATCTTCAAAATGTTTTCTCTCAGTAAATTTTCTTGTTATCTGTTTATTTAAGTCTATCTGTCTTTTTCTAGAATACATTATTATTTTGTTTGTTATATTTTGGAAGCCCACTGAGCTTCTTTTGATATATAATCTACACTAATCCAAGCAATTTAGGATCTGAGTGATCAAGAGTCTGAGCTGACCCATTGTTAGAGCCAAACACAGCATCTTTTTTCTAGCTTCACCTGAAGGACCTTATCAGGGAGTCAGGAATACATAGATAAGATTACCTTTTTTTTTTGGGGGGGGGGGTTTCTACAGAATAAAATTCAGGAGTATTAAGGGCAACTCCAAAAGGACCAAAGATCCTTTTTCTTCATTAATGTTAGAACAATTGATAGCGATTTAAATAAACCAATATTTAAAATATGTGAATAAAGTAAAGAATTTTCTTTACTTTTAGTATCACCTTTGAGAAGTAGGCTGAGAGGTATCATTAGATCTATGCTGCAAATAAAATCAAACTTAAAAAGCTATATTACCTAGTCCAAGAAGCCTATCATCTGGGATTATGTGTATAAATTTTTCTATTATCTGAGTTGATACAGAATCTAAGGGCAGATGTTATTTCTTGTCTGCTACTCATATATTCAGAGAGGATATATTTGCCCAGACATTGAGGATAGGGAGGGGAAGGAAAGCTTATATTTCTCTTTCATACAAATATTAATGTATTCCCAACACACACACATGTCTCTACAGAATCACATGGAGCTAAATAAAAGTCAACATAATGCACTGTTTACCAGCCTAGCAGCTAAATGTCAGCTTGGCTAAATTTTGGGAGGGGTCTTCTATTTTAATGGTCTTGATGTGCATTATCAGTTAAACACACGTCTCTGAAGACTTGCAAATTTGCAGATCCAGAAAAGTCTTGAAAATATGGGATGGGAAGATGTGTGCTGAGGAGTGAGATTTGAACTAGGAATTTGGAATGAATACTCACTCTGAAGAATAGGAAGCAGGCTTTTGCCCTTCACTTTATGCTGGTGCTTAACTCTCATATAAAACAACTGCCAAGTTTACTAAGGAGACCAGGCAACAGGGGAGCCACAAAGACTGCTGCTAGCCAAAAGCTCTGGACTGAAAATGAAGCTTAGAGTAGAATATTCAAGATCTAGCCAAGGGTGATGCTTTTGTACTGAAAGCCAGAGAACAGTATGAGTCAGCCTAGCATTTGTACCTATCATTCATTTGTCTCTTGAAGGGTTTTACTTGAATCCTGAGATTCAAGGACATGAGCTCTCAAGTCACTATATTTAATCTATATATGTGTGGCATGGAACTCTCATTTTAATATGACTTATTTATCTATGCTTTTAGATAAAACAGCCATACCAAAAATTAAATGTATCTCATAAAAGTCAAGTATTTAATCATATACTTAGCCTTAACATGGAGAATCTCTATTTTAAAAAGAGATTTTAATGTATAAAAAGGGATGACACACCCAACTGAAATAGGTCTATTCTGGCATCATACTCCAAGCAACGCTACTTATCTGATGCTAGAACTAAATCTTTGTGTCCTTAAAAACATATATGTTGGAAAATCTGCTTCCCTAGTGATATTTGGAAATGAACTTTTTGTAGGTAATTAGGTTCAAAGGAAGTTCAAAAGAAAAGTGGAGTACTCATGGTGAATTAGTACCCCTGCAGGAAGAAATGGGGGAGGTAGCTTTCTTTTTCTGTCACATGAGTATACAGCCAGAAGATAGCTGTCTGCAAGTCAGAAAGCGAGCACTTTCCAGAACACAATTGTGCTGGCACCTTGAACTCAGACTCCCCAGCTTTCAGTACTGTGTGGAATATATGTCTGCTGTTTAAACTGTCCTGCAGATGGTATTTTGCTAAAGTGCCCTGAGTTGGCTGGGGGTGCTCATTCTTCCCACCATTATAAGCATTTTTATGTGACAAATGCATGCTTGTTTAAGAATCTATGTTTATGACACCCAGGAGGAGAAATAAAAAACTGTACAAAAAGGAACAACAATGTAAGGGGGAAAAAGAATCTTTGTTTAATTGTGTTAAAGGACTTTGTGACAACCTCAGAACTATTAATTCATAAACCCAACCAAGGAGTTAACTTTATATAATTTTCTAGCTGTTGTATTTACTTCAGTAATCAGCAATAGCCATTGGAATACTATGATTTTGATACTGGTTTTCAATTCTTTTCCACTAATATGTGGCAGACAAGAGGTCTCTGTCTTACTTTTGATTAAGTCCTGTTTGTCTTTATGTCCTGCTATAGTCTAGGCTATTTCTGAATTCTCCACTGATCTGCTGTGCTTCTGTACATATTGACTGTATCTGGGTCAGTTTAAGCTAGGTATATACTTTTTTGTTGTCAGAGATGATTGAAAAATTGAAACATTCAAATTTACTAGTCTCAAATCAAACGTTTGAATATTTGCTATTCTAAATACTAGCTAAGATCTAATATTCTAGTCAGATGTGAACTCCAGCCTTTAAAATACAGACTTGATCACTTCTCTTCCTATTGCTCTTTATTTAATTGCTAATTCCACAAGTTTGTAAAATGCTGGAAGTGCATCTTCTTCCAATGTAAATGGGCTCTGCTTTGAAATGCTTCCTGCATATTTTGTAAGGCCTATTGAAAGTCCTCTGTGCATTTTCAGGGAGAGACTTAATTGATCCCCTTGGATTTTGGTTGGTAGGGAACAATTTTGGTTTGAATATAACCAGAAAAATCTTAGGATTGCTTAGGAGTCAGTTACCTTGTAGTTGCTGCCCATGTCTGCTTGCGGTCCCTTGGAATTTTGCTAGTTGCGCCTTCTAAGTCTTCTTTGATGTAGGTTACAGATATATAGCAGAGTTCATTTTGGCTATGGGTCCTGGTAGTGTGCTTTATTTTCTTTTGTAGCTACATTAAATCATCTGGTAAAAATAACCACATTATCTAGTAAGAAGCAAAAGAGAAAGTTGATATAAAAAAGAGAAAAGAGACATTCGATGATATATTAAATCAGAATACTAACCCATCTCCCATTTTTAACAAAAGGAAATTTACCAAACTCTGTATAAAAAATTCGGAAGAAAATCTATTCATTCATCAAATAATTATCAACTCCTAATAAGATGTTTTACTAGAAGTAAAGCTATAGAGATAATTAAATCCCAGGTTCTGCTCTCAAGTTTCCCACATTATAGTGACTAAGATACATATATGCAAACAGTTAAAATGGTGCTATGACTGTGGTCTGACAATGTGTAAAAAAGCCTAGGGGAGGGACTTACTCTGTAACCTAGTCTGATGAATTATTTTTTCCCAGAGAAGGTAACATTAAATGTTGTTCTTGATTTTTGACAAGTCAGGATGAAAGGTCATTTGAAGCAAACAGAAAAACATTATTAGTTAAGTCTGTAAAATTGCCATTTTAAGGTCAAAACTGGTAAGTATGGGCAATTTTATATGGTTCAAATACAAAGTCATTAAGAATTGATAGAGAACAGTTATTTGCCAGAGAGTAGACAGAAAAAGAAAGTAATCTTGAGAGACTCAGTATCAAACTAAAGAATTTGGATTTTAGTTTGTAAGAAATTGAGAAAATTAAAAGGATTTATGTGAATTTTGATAAAACTATCAAACTCCTTTTTTTCAAGAGGAGAGGGGAACAATGGAATGATGTATGGGTAATGGTGGAGAATTGACAGAAAGGAATCAGATGAAAAGTGCCTTTTAATTAGACAGAAGCAAGTTGTTTTCTTAAGTAGTGGGGAGAAAGGTTGGAGGGTGGGGTAAGCCACTGATTGTCTTCATCATCAGATTAAGCCACTAGTGACTGCGTGGAAGTTTGTTATGAATCCAGATAAGAGGTGATTAATCTTAAACCTAGACAGTGCCATGAGATTGGAGATGAAGAAGCAGCACATTGTGGAATGGAGAGAATTAGTAAGACTTGCCAAATAACTAGATGTGGAGTATGAGAGAAGAGTAAAGAATGACAAAATTTTCTGTTTGTGTGAAAGAGTGGGTAGTAGGTGAAATAAGACAAGGGAAAGAGAAAATTTTTGGACCTCTGGGAGCAGTAGATAGTGAATTCAATTTTGTGCACCCAAATTTGAAAGCAAAGGTGGGGTGCTCTCATTCAGGAGAAAGATTAAGATTGTTCTTGGCTGAAGTCTCAAAAACAGTCTGTAGAAAGCCATAATACTTAAAACAGCATTGTACTGGTACAAAAACAGACAAACAGGCCAATGGATCAGAATCAAATACCCAGAAATAAAACCACACATATATGGTCAACTAATTTTTGACAAAAGGGCAAAAAACATACCCTGGAACAAGGATAGCCTCTTCAGTAAATGGTGCTGGGAAAACTGGATCAAAACTTGTAAAAAAATGGACCAGGACAACACCCTCACACCCTGTACAAAAATTAACTCAAAATGGATAAAGAACCTGGAAGTGAGACCTGCAACCATAAAATACATAGAAGAAAACCTGGGCAAAACCCTTCATGAATTTCACCTCAGAAATCCATTTGGGGAAACAACTACAGCCAGCAGAAAAAGGAAGGAAACATAAACAGCTGGGACTATATAAAACTAAAAAGTTTCTGTTCAGCAAAAGAGACAATAAACAAAAAGGAAACCCAACCAACTGGGAGAAAATTTTTTCCCTCCAGACAAGTGACAAGAGTCTGATAACAAAGATCCACAAAGAACTCCTACAGCTCAACAAAAACAAAGCAAAAAACCCACTCAAAAAATGGGGAGAAGAATTAAAAAGACACTTTACCAAAGAGGAGATACATATGGCTAATAGGCATATGAAAAAATGCTCCACATCACTAATAATCAGGGAAATGCAAATTAAAACCACACTGAGATACCATCTTATACCAGTAAGAATGGCCCATATATACAAAACAGACAACAACAAATGTTGGCATGGATGTGGAGAAAAAGGTACTCTCTTACACTGCTGGTGGGAGTGCAAACTGCTCCACCCACTATGGAAGACTGTGTGGAGGACCCTCAAACAATTGAAAGTGGACTTACCATTCGACCCAGCAATCCCACCACTAGGAATCTACCTAGAGGACATGAAAACATTAATCCAAAAGGACACCTGTATGCACATGTTCATTGCAGCCCTGTTTCCAGTTGCAAAGAATTGGAAACAAACCAAATGCCCCAAAACAGATGATTGGCTAAAAAATGTGGTATATGTACACGATGGAATACTACACATCCATCAAGGAGGACAAACACATGTCATTTGCAGCAACCTGGATGGAACTAGAAAGACTCATATTAACAGAAATAAGTCAAAAAGAAAAAGAGAAGTACAGGATGGTCTCACTTATATGATGGATATAGGGAAAAACAAACAAATAAGAAAAAATGAAAACAACCAATGGGACTGAACCATGGAGCGAGAAAGGAGGAGGGGGAAGAAAGTGGGGAAGGTGAAGAGCACAAAAGATCAGGATGGTTAACAAATGTTAGTGAAGTGGGAAAGCCCCGGGGTACACAATAATGGACTAATGTAATATAAATATACATATATATGCAAAAAAAAATAAACAAAAACAAAAAACAACACCACATTTACTAGATATTGGAAGAGAACAACGGGCCAAACAACCAACAAACCATCAACTTAACCAACCAACAAATCGCAGAAAAATGGCAGATGGAGTGACTGGAGCGGGCATACGGAGGAGGGATACGGAGGGAGGAGGAGGGATAAATTAATGCACAATTGTGACATCAATAAAATGAATTAAAAAAAAACTGTAGAGACCATGTTAGATTAACTAATTTGAATGAAGATCAGTAGAGAACCCTGAAATAATGCCAGCATATTGTTAATACTATTATTAATATATAGGCAGGCAAAAAACAGTTTATCAGGAAGATTTAGATGGGAACAAGATTAGTAAGAGATATGCGTGAGTTTTCTTAAAAGAACACATAGGAGAGGATTTCAAGGGTGGAGTGATCAAAATTATGGTTTTTTAGGCCGGGTACGGTGGCTCAATCTTGTAAGCTTCAGCCTATGAAGCAGCCGGGGCTAGGAATCGCGGTTCGAGCCCCGCCTGGGGCCCGTAGTGAGACCTAGTTCCAAAAAAAAAAAAAAAAAATAGCTGGGTGTGGTGGTGCGCGCCTGTAATCCCAGCTACCTGGGAAGCTGAGGCTGGGGATTGCTTGAGTCTGTGGTACCCCGGGCAATGAGAGCCTGCGGTTCCACCGGTAAAAATAGCAAGACCTAGTCTCAAAAAAAAAAAATTATGTTTTTTCTAGGAAATTCATGTTTCAGATTGTACTGAGAGTATATCATACATTGTAGTATTCTGTCTACTAAAATATATTATTAAAATATTAAATATTCTAGGGGTATCCTAGCCTTTGATGTTGTAAAATGAAGATCTTATAGACAGGCACAGACTCATTCTGACCATAAAGTTTTTTTTTTTTTTAAGAAAACTTGTGTATGAATTTATATGCAATGGTGGTAATAATTTGAAGTTAAGTGTATGACAGAGTTGTTCTGGTTTAGTTTTCAGCCTCTTCTTGCGCTTTTCTAAACAAACATTCCAAACTTGCCCTTTTCCACAGGGAGTTCTATAGGCTTCACAGATGTTACATAATCCATCTTCCACCCCTCAGTTGTGTTGTGGTTAGAAATAATAACTTTGTGCTAGGAACCAAAGAGATGTTAAGAAATTTACCAGGTGTTAAGTGTAGATAGAATCAGAATTCCCAGACTGTGATTATCAAGGAAAACCTTTACCTCAAGGAAGAAGCCCAAGTTGAGTAGAGACTATATTTTGAGTATGTTCCTTTGTGATTGCAATATAATGAAGCAGATAAGAATGACTAAAAGCTGCAGTTCAACCATGTAAAATTAAAACTCAGTGAACTCAAACTAAGATAAAATAATAATTAATTTGCTTTCTATATCTAAGACCAAATTTGATACCCCAAAATTCTAGTCTCAATGGACTACCATTGAGTGCAACAGAAGTTATGATCTAGAGTGAGGGAAGCTTCAGAGTTATTTGGTGTTGATTAAGTGAGATGAAGATCTCAGAAATTTCAGTTATCTTTCCAAATACTGGCACTAGCTAAAGTACACTCAAGTTCCTTTTTTCCCCAACATATTTCATTATAATCTCTTTAAGTTGCCAGGCAGTATCTCAGTTGTTACTACCAGTTCTGTCATCTAGACACAACAGTGTAAAGAAGGGCTGCTCCTCCACATACTTTGGCATATTTATCCAATAATTCAGGAATGAAGTAAAATAAAAGTTTGCCAATCTTCCAACTTTTAAAGATAAACTACTACTAAACTGACATTTTTGTATCAGACTATGAAATTTGTTGCTGACTTGTTCCTGTTATTCAATGTTAGTTAGAGATTGTCTAATTGTGACCCTTCTGATACCAGTATGCACAGATGTAAAATTTAGGTAGATCTTCAAATATGATAATGGGAGAGATAGGGATACTTTTTGGTAGGGACCAAATAATAATCTTTAATAGCTGGCAAATGGTAATTATATTGAAAGGAATTTACTATGAAGTGTTTCATGAAGAAGAATAGATACAAGGGCCAGATGTCTTTGACGTTTGCTGTAGTGTATATTTATTACTTTACTGTTAGAATCACAATAAAACAAAATTAGAGAAATAATTTAAGATAATGTAATCAGCATTTCCCACCTCATCATTTCCATATAATCTCAAAATACTACTTTCATTGTTGGATGTGTCTGCTTTTGGATTTTTCTCCAAACCTAAATACATTTGAGTAAGTTTGCTTATATATAACCTCAGTTTATTTTCCTTTTATCAATACCATAGGTAGTTCTTTATCTCTGCATTTTTCTTGACCTTGATTCTTTGATTTCTTCTTTTGCCTTTTTCTTCACTTATTATCTTAATTCTTTTAATTTCCATCACAAGCCCTATTCCTTCTTCTTACTTTTTCCTTTAAATTTTTTCAGATTATTTCTTTCTTGATTTTATCTTTTCTTCAGTTGTCACTTTTCTCTTCCCTTCTTGTCCTTCACCCTGTCTTCATCCATTTATGTGCAGTTGACAAGAGCTGCAAATAGCACACTTCAATAACTTGTCACATGTACTGTTAATAATGGGCAGTCTACATTCAGAAGCATTCAAAGCCAGCTCTCTTTTGATATGGTCCTTGGGGGTAAAAGCAAGCAATACAACAGCCCTTTATGTTCATTATAGGAAAGACATGTCAATGTACCACATTCTCAGCAGAAAATTAAAAAGTAAGATATTTGATTCCAAACACTCAGAAAAAAATTTTTTTTTCAAGTTGATGTCCTAACGTAAAACAGAGTGCTTTTAAAACTGTTGGGGAGACAAATATAAGATATGCTGCTCAAATGATTCAGGAGTGTCCTTTTTTCCTTTGTGTTAAAAGCCATTAAAGAGAAACTCATTCACATCGATTCTAGCTCACAAAGCAACTCTGTGGAGCTGGTAACTGTCTTCATGCTGTGACATTTGTCTTTACAAAATTCTGGTGACCCAGGAAAACAGATGTATGTGGAAGTCTGTGACATCAACAAAGCAGAATTGATTTCATTCTTGTTCATCTTGCTACTGTCTTGGTATAGCCTTCATTTCCTAATTCTCATTCTTCTGTTCTCACCACATACTTTATGCCAATCTGTCCTCTAGCTTGGTGCCAAATAAATCTAAAATGCTGCTTTTGATCCATTGCTCATCTATTCAAGGACTTTCAGTAGAAAATGAACTGAAATTGTAGTCAGGAGTTACCTAATTTATAAAATGATGTATTAGTAATATCTCTCATATCAACTTAACAGAGTTTTTGTAATGATCTACTTGAGATAATATACGTCAAAGTGAGTCATGAGCTGTCAAGTCTTTAGCATATGAAGTATGTAACTCTGAATTCTCCTGATAGACATTCCCAAATTGAAACATTACACTGCATTACAATGTATCATTTTCCCTCCAGTATTGCCATCTCCTTTATCTGTTTTGTTCACCCTGAGGGTCTGTCAGCCCCAAGGACATACCCTGGTTTCACTATCATGGCCTTTGCATTCATAGTTTCTTGTGTCTAAAATAAATCTCTACCACCTCTTTCTTTTTTTCTTCCACCCCAAGCATTCTGGAGATATGATTGACATACCATTGTTCAAGTTTAAGGTATACAATGTGTTGGTTACTCTTACTTATTACAAAATGATAATCGCAGTAATACTACCTAACAATTTAATCCCATCACTTAACTACCATTTCTTTTTTGTGATGAAAATATTTAGGATCTAATCTCTTAACGTCTTCAAAGTATATAATATAGTACTTAGGCAGTTATTATATAATATAGTACTTAGGCAGTTATTATGTATTTATAGCTTATTCATCTTCTAAGGGCAAGTTTGTACACTTTGAACCAAGGTCGTCTCATTTCCTTCACCACTTTACCCTGGTAAACACAATTTTACTAGGTTTTCATCTTACCTAATTCAGCCCAGTAATGTAGATATTTCTTTGAAAGCCTTAAAATATTCTTTAGAAATGTTTTAGGTGACTTGAAAAACTTGAATTAAAATTGACTAACAAAAAAACACAAATTTATATAGCTTAAGTTTCTACTTCCAGTTACAAAAGAATTCAAGATAATATTTAAGTGCCAACTATACTTGTATAAATGATCACCTTGCATATTATAAAACATCAATTTTTCCACAGGTACACAAATCATACATTGCATAATCTGAAACTGTGTGAATGGAACACTAGGGGACTTTTAGACATGTGTCTAGGAATAAACAAGAAAGCTGGATGTAAGGGAAAGGGGTAAAAGTGCCAGGTGCAGTGGTGCACACCTGAAATCCAAGGCACTGAGAGACTGAGGCTAGGAATCACTTGTGCCTGTGGATTTGAGACGGCCCTGGAGCAACATAGTGAGACCTAGTCTCAAGAAAAAAAAAGAAAAGAAAAGAAAAAGAAAAAATAAAGAGAGTAAGACTTATTCCTTCAAGCATAAATTCTTAGGAAAACTCTTCACAAATCACCAGGTCCTCCATTAATAATAAAGTGTATTTTTAAGTTCCATGGAACTTGCATGGAACTCGACCCTTAATAGCCCCAATGTTCTGTTTGTAAACCAATTAGCGTTAACTCAGATGAGATGTCCAATTAAAACTGTTTAGTTTATCTTGGTGACTCTTGGAAGATGGCCCCAATGTGCCTTGACCTGGAACAGTGCCTTTGCAAAGTGGAGTGGTCATTCTTTTCCTGCAACAGACTTGAGTGGCAAGAACCTGCATAGCAATATATGACTTACTGGTATCATGTAGCTACCAGCAGAAAAGCAAAGGAGCACTGCTTATAGATTGTGGGTTACAAATGCAGCCACATTGTGGACAGACATACCAGATGACACCAGGTCCTTGTGAATGTGAGTGAGAGAGGAGCATCTGACTAGAATCATGACAATTCCTAAATTGATTCATTAAGGCATGAATGGATGATCTTTCAGAAAATAATGACTTTTAAGATTTCCTTTCTTTCACAAATGCATGGTATTAATAACCTTTCTGGATGGTTGATATCACTGGAATTTCATCTGCAACAAAGAAAGAAAATCAGTAAATGAGTCCATGTCTTCAGAAGGTTTTTCTTTGAGATGGAAACAGAATGACAGCTGTAGAAGACCTAGTCCAAGTCTGAAATATGAACTTAAAATTCCCTTTGCTAATCCCAAAATCAATCCAGTGGTTTGTTGCTTCGTTGATTTATTTTACTGGCAATAGCAATGTATAGGTGGTAGGCTTAAGTTTCACAAAGAAATGAAACCCTGTACAACCATATAGCAACCTCCTCATTATATAGCACCATGTATAGTCACCGGATAGCACCTGACCAACCAGTAAAGATCTGAAGTTTGAAACCCACTTTTTGCTTTTCAGTGGCACTTGCTTATGATGTATTAATTAGCTTGTCAGAAGCATGTCATATTGGTCATTCACAAGCTATATATTGCTGTATATCAGTAGCATTCAAGATCCTGTGCTACAAGTTGCTATTGAGGACCTTACTGTCTAAATCAAAGATCAGCCAACTTTTCCTAAATAGCAAATATTGTTTTAGTCACTATATGAGAATTGTAGATAAGACAGCTGTATTACAACTGCACCACTCAGCCATTGTAGCACAAAAGTAGCTAAGAAAATATATACATGAATGTATTCATTGAAAATTTTCACTTGTGGACACTGATATTTGAAATTTTTATAATTTGTATTCAGAAAATATTATTTTGATGTTTTAAGATTATTTTAACATTGTTCTTAGATTGCAAGCTGTACAAAAACAGGCAGCAGGGCAAATTTGACCCATGAGTTATAGTTTGCCAACCTCTGCTCTAGGTAGTAGGTACAGATTTTTAAACACAAAGGTAATGCACTGAAAAAGTAATACGTAAGTGGTAGAAAGGCATTGTGCCTTTTAAACAATGAAATGATGTCATCCCATAACAGTGTTGTGCAGTATGAATTAGGTCAGGAAAAGACTACATGCAAGAGTTCAATTAAAAGATCATGCCAATAGTTTGAAGAGAAGATAAAAAATCTTGTACTGAGACCAGTTAGCAAGAGCAGAAAGGAATGGATAGATAAAAGACACATCAGAGAAGAGTCAAGAGTTTTTTTTTATCTGAATATAAAGGATGAGCAAGGAAAAGGAATAAAAGGATAGTTAAAGGAAACTCAAAATTTTAAGGCTAGTATTTAATAGAAATACAACACACACATATCTATGTCTACATCTCTCTATACACACACACACACACACACACACATTTGTAAATGCATGGGCTAGAGACAGGAGGGAAAGGGAAATGTGTAAATGTGTTTTAATCATATTGTTATGGTAATTTGCAAAATAGAAAGGATAGCAATGGTATTTCTTGTAGTTTAACTCTTGCAAATACTTTTATACCAGGGCTACTAGACCTGAATAAAGGTCTAAATAAAGGATAATTTTCTAATAAGTGTTAGTGTAAACAACTTGTCTTGAAAAATTTGGATTATGATGGGGGGGCTGTGAAAAAGGATGTTGGAGTAATTTTTTCATAACTCTTCTTCCCTAAACTCAGTAAGATTCAACCCATTTTTAGCTTAGTAGAGTGGGTTTTAGTGTTTACTATGAAGTCCACCTGAGGAAAAGGCATAGCTATGACAGACCTCTAGACAGAATATGATTCAGAATAATTTTCAACCATGAGTTTGTCACCTAATTACCTCAATGGATGTTAGAGAGTTTTAAAAATTATCCCCCAAAATTGTTGGTTTTTAAATATAATACATTATCTACAAACACTTGGGATTGTAATAGATGTCCTGAAACCAAAACGAAAGGGCAATGATAAGACGCTACACCTTCTAAAAGTTGGAATTAAGCTTTTGCTAGCTAACAAAATGGTGCCCAGTTTTATTTTATCTTTTGTTTGACTCCATTATCCAATATTTTTCTGAGTACAGGGGATATGTTTGAGGAAATGGAGAGGAAGTATGAATTAATCCAAAATGACAAGTGTTCATTATTACCTGAAAGTACACATACTCACGCATACACATCTACCTGTTTTGATTTTATTAATTTATATTTGGGAGAAGATAGATCAATTTTATTACTAAAAATAATACTATTTTATAATAATTTTTAAAATTTATAATATAATTATTTTAATAATAGCATTTTCACTAACTCTTCCAGATGTCTAATATGCACCCTTCTAGAGTTCCATGTTCATTATTTAGGAATTAATTGTTCCAGGAAGAGTCTTCATTTGTCAGATTTAGTCATCATGCTGGCAAGCAAATGGGTATCAGGATACAGAAATATCAGGGTATAGAAATATCAGGGTTGCAGGGTCCTGGAGACTAGCATCTCAGAGAAGACCTTGGCTGTTCATTTGCAAAGTATATGGTAAAATCCAAGTCTTTCTTTTTACTACCATTTTGAATATATTGTATCATCCTGTTTGCAACCATTCCAGTCCAGGTAGGTTCACAATCAGTTCCAGCAGCTTGAAAAAGAATATTGGGACCCTCAGCATTGTCTACACAAGATTTTCAATAATGAAAAGGGAAAAACAGTCACCAGGGAACCAGCAACTTAAGTTCCCTCTTCCCCAAGGTGACATCACCCTTAACCCTCACCTTCTTAGGCCCAAGTGTACCCACTTTTTCATGCATACACCCATTGATTCAGAGAGTACAATCCTGGTTGGGGGTGCAATACCACATGGGCTAGTCATAAAGACTTAGTGACAGCAAGGTGTGAAAACCCTGATAACTCATTTACCCTACATATGCCATTGAAAGTAATAATTTCCAAGTTTTACTAGTTC
Organism: Uropsilus gracilis; assembly: GCA_004024945.1. Taxonomy (NCBI): domain Eukaryota; kingdom Metazoa; phylum Chordata; class Mammalia; order Eulipotyphla; family Talpidae; genus Uropsilus; species Uropsilus gracilis. The sequence goes on along the minus strand of PVHY01001856.1, from coordinate 64,723 downwards.
CATTTTTTATGTAGTTTGTCAGTTAACTTTATAATAAACTACATTCAGTTGGATAATTCTCCTGACATGCAAACAGAACATTTTTTATTTAGTGAATTATATTTTTCATTAAAAAAAATAATAACCCTTTTTAACCTAGGCTACCAATTGTTAGTGTCACTTAAAAGGACACAGGATGAACCACTAAATATTTGCAGGTAGACTTACTTCTCTAGGTTCTTAAATTCTTACTGTGGATTATAGAAACCCATGAATATCAACCTATCCAGGCTCTAATTCAGGTAAAGGAATTCTGATCAATTTGCTCAAAATTGTCTTTAGCAGACACACCTATTTTTTAAAGAAAATTCCTGAAGTAGCAAAGGGAATCAAGTCACTATAGAACAGAATTCAGAAATACAAATATTTAATCTATAAAAAGATTTCTTGCTTTGTAACATTTTTGAATTTTATATTCACAATTTCCATTTTGTTCAACATTGTTTTCTGCTTAAGATAGAATTCACCAGTCTGGTCAGCAGTAATTGTCTATTGCTCTAAAGCAAAGTGGAATATCTTTGAAGCAAAACAGATTTGATTGCATTATTCTCTCTGGTCCCAGAATCTACATACAGCTATTGAATTATTGAAAATTGCTACCCCACTATAATGAGAGACTATTGGGGGGAATGGTTGTTGAACTAGGAGTGATCTCTGTATTGGAAGGAGGGAGGGAGAGAGGGAGAGGGAGGGATTGAGGGAGACACACAGAGAGATCAAATAATGAAAACTGTTAGGGAACCAAAACCCCAGTGGATGCCCATTCATCATTGTCAGGAGCTGAGAACTGTGGGGCTTCAATTTATAAAATATATCCTTTTGGTCTCTGCATCTTTCCTTATGCCCTGTCCTTTGAAATTGGTAAGTTTCTTTCAATTTTCTTTCTGTTACGTTTATTTCTCCCTGTGCTTACTACATAACAATATAAATACACAACATTATAATACTAAGTGACATTAGGTTGTTGTAAATATGCTTTATGGTATGTATTGCATGTAATATATATTTATAGATAGACCACTATGGATGCTGGTCAACTTTGCTGCTGCTTCTGCTCACAACCTCTCTCTCTCTCTCACTCTCTCTCTTTCTCTCCTTATAAATATATAGAAGAGCTTTAACAACTTCAAGATTTCTAATTAAAGCATGCCAGTGTTCTAGTTTTTTCTGCTTTAGTTCCTTACCTGAAGGCATTTATGATATGTCTCACTATTTAACAATTGATTTGATAGATGACAACATGATCTTGAGTAGAATGTGTCAGAATACACATGAATTAGATATTCTCACCACCAAGCAGTTTTATGTTTTCAAAGACTGTCAACCAAAGGAAGCTAGAACACCAGTTTTTTTCTCTTTTACTATTATTCTCATCATTTTTAAATCTGCATGAAATTTTAAATGCCTGAGTTGAAATTAGACTTAAACACATGATAGTTTGTGCCTAATTAACCATGATTAACTTTCTCTGTGAAAGATTCATTTCCTATTGTGAAGTAGGATAATAGGAATGTGTGTGGAGTTTTAGATATGGCTAATTTGAATTTTTGCAAAAATCACACCCACAGTAGCGTAACTACAAAGTGGAAAGGTCAGAAACTGGAGATCTAGATATTTGCCTCCCTCTGTAACTATTTCTTGTTCATAGAATTTTGTAAGTCAATTCACTTTATCACCCTTACCAAAGTATGCATATTTTATGAAACGTAGTTATGTATTTCAATACAGCAAAGGCCTGTATTGATATAGTACTATGTCTGTTACTGTACAGTTATTGTTCATTATTAATATTACTATCACCACTAGAAGTAGTCCGTAACTTCAACCCTTTCTTAGTAAAGATTAGAGCATATCCATAGGCCCTCAAAAGCAAGACTTTTTGGTGTTTTTTTTGAGACTAGGTCTTGCTATTTTTGCTAGTGGAACCACAGGCTCACGTTGCCCGGGGTACCACAGACTCAAGCAATCCCCAGCCTCAGCTTCCCAGGTAGCTGGGTATACAGGCGCACACCACCACCACACCTAGCTATTTTTTGGGGGACTAGGTCTCGCTACATGCCCCCAGCGGGACTCAAACCTCAATTCCTGGCCCTGGCAGTGACTTCCTACGCTGCCACCTACAGGCATGCGCCACAATGCCTGGCTTAAAAACAAGACATTTTTGCTATGCAAATTCTCACATGCAAATTTTTTTTTTTTTTTTTGAGACTAGGTCTTATTATGTTGCCCAGGGTTGTTCTGATCCCACAGACTCAAGTGATCCCCAACCTCAGCCTCCCAGTTAGCTGGGTTTATACACACCTGCCACCACGCCCGGCTGCTTTTTTTTTTTTCCCCCAAGACTAGGTCTCGCTATGTTGCCTGAGGTAGTCTCAAACCTGCAAACTCAAGCAATCCCAAAGCCTCTTGCTTCCCAGCTCTTGGACAACAGGCACACACCACCACCACATGTAACTCTTAATCCTGTCAAATAGGCTGATCTTTTTCTATAACAGATTCTTCATTAAGTTTCAAACAAGGAAAATTGTATTGTTTCCCACTTACAAGACATAGTTTTACCTTCCAGGCCACTTACAAAATCAACAAGATTTATTGGCATTAGGAGATATGTTAATTGAAAAGCTTGAGTCCTGCTGGCTTGACTTGTGGTTCTGACTTGCAAATATCTGAGTCTATATGAGTCAAATTTTCTCTAAATGTAATTTGATGATATTTTCTTTACAGGAGAGCTGAAAACTTACAGTTTTGAGACATTTCATTTTTGCTGAATTATGTACATTCTTGACATAATTGGTTTCTATTCCCCTTAGAAAGTTCAGGTAACCAGTCCTTTACTTAATATTAGTACCCTCAAAATGTGTATGGAGAATGGAAGGAATGGAAAATGACTTATTTTTTTAATAATATACTATGTATTGAGGAGGCATGAAAGGGAAAAATCATAAAATCAAGTAGCTTAAATTATAACATCAAATAAAAAAGTAGTACTTGATGTTGGCAGACTCTAATCTTGAAAATCATTTTACAAATAAATAGCCAACAGAATAAATGCATAAACTTCTAGATGAGCTTCTTTTATCATGGAGCCATCACCACTCCATTGCTGTTAACATATTTGGAAATACAACTTTCAGAACTACTGGGGCATCACTGGTACATCATCATCATCATCATTATCTTTTCTCCCTTATTTTGTGCAGCAAATAAGAATCCAATTTGGCCCATTTTTTTTAACTCTTTGTTTTTTTTTTTTGTCTTTAGGGATTGTACAGATGTTATATGCTGCCTGATCTTCGTAATATTCATTTTTGGCTACATTCTTTTAGGACTTATGGGTGAGTAAATATAGGTATATGACAGCTAACATTTGCTAATAACATAACTAAGTCATTGTCATGTTTGCAACACTAATTACTTTCTTCTCAAAACCTTCATATTATAGATTGATATCTTTTCTGAACAGACTGTTCTTTACCAGCACTCACTGGATTGATGGTGTAGTGAAAAATATGAAGTGTTTTACTCAAAGACAAGTCCAAATTATGCAATTATACTGAGGAGAGAAAAAAGTTTATCTCCTTAATGATTTTTACTTTTGAAATTTATAATAAGAAGCTAATTACATTTGTGTTGCTATTTACTCATAATAAGAATAGAGTAGAGCCTCGATCAGTTTATATCATACATATTTTTATTTTTATAGATAATTTTGGTTTTATAGACAACTATAAAAAGAAGGAACAGTTATTCATTTTTCATCAGATACTTAATTGACATAAAAAAGTTCTATTGTCTTTTCCTACAAGAAAAATATACCCAATTTTTTAATTTTTCTATTACATTTTTCTATTACAGTGAAAATAAGAGGACAACCATGAAGATCCTTTATTTGTATCTTTAAAAACTGTCAAAGGATTTAGTGTGTAAAGTTTTATAAAGAGACTTCACAATTGCATGTGAACATACCCATTTTGCCCCAGAGCTTAAAGCCCTGTCCCTTAGATGTTGACTTAAGGACCTTTATTTTATGATTATTAAGGTGGTATCTATGAGAGCCAGACAGTACCTTCTAGTATCAATACTTAATGCCCTCAAGTGAATATGGGTAGAATGTATTAGTGAATGAAAGATATGCCTACTTATGGAACAAGGGAATTCTTTTCCCCATTCTTCAGCTTCATATTCTACTAAAAAAGATATTTGAGAATAAGAGTCAAAAATAATTTTCAAAACAATCGTCTCAGTCATACTATGCAAAGAATACAAAGAATAGGAGAATTCAAAACTATAAGTCAGGAAGATAAGGGTGAGAGAAGATGAAGGAGGTCATAGACTACAAGACTAATGTGTTCTAAGGCCATCGGGAGATCCCATGAGTGTTTCTTTGAAGTAGTAATATAGTCATAGCAAAATACACACTGTGTAAACCAAATATTGTAATAAAATGAATTTTTAAAAATATTTTATTTTATTTTTGGATTTCATACAATGTATGGTTGTTGATACTTATGGGAATGCCCCCCACCACCTCGCCCCCTGTGATCAGTCCACCTTCTTTCTTACTGTTATTTGTCCTTGTTTGGTCCTTTGGTCTTTTTCATTTCTGCATCTACATCCTTATCCTGGCTGATGATGTGCTTTCTTGGGACATGACAGACTGTGCTACTTAGACTTCCAACACTAATTTTGCATTCAGAGGTCAATCCGAGCTTGTTTGGCTTGTATCCGTGACTCCTCGCACTTGGTGCCTCTTACCTCCGTTCTGTTTTCCATTCCATTTTGTTGCTTCTTTGGCTTGTACTTCAGGTCTTTAGCTTAAGGAACCTGACTCTCAGCCTTTCAAAGAGGTTCCCCAATGGAGACTACCATCAGCAGATGTTAGGTCGGACTGGGGTCATCAATTTTGGTTTACAGCTCTGCTGTGGGGCCACTGTCATATTTCTGCAGCCTTCCTCCCCCTGTGGAAAAGGTATGTACTTTGCCCTGGCTGAAGGCATATCTGAACCAGGATTTTGGTTCCCAGTTCCCCAGTGATGTTGCAGGTATAATTCTGTCTTAGGTAATCTCTAAACTTGGTATCACAATCCAGTGTTCCACGGTTCTCTCCATGCATGCTTTTTTTGAATCCTGCCAGGTAGTGTGTGTTTCCAAGGCCTATATTTTCATCCCTTACCTCTTCTGTATCTGTGGTTGGCAGGGCTTGGACATGTGATGGTCCCCAAGACTAGTCCAACCCAGCAGTCCCCAGGCAGACCCCGGTCCCAACCCACCCAACATGAATTTTCTTATTATTCAACTGACAAAATTTTTGATTATCTAATTTTCAGACACATTTTTCTTGTCTATGTAATTTTTTGTTTGTTTTTACTTTTTGCCATAGGATTGACTTATTGCATAAGGGAAAGAACATTTGCAGTCAAGCAGATCTAGGTCTTTCTCATTGTATTTGGTAAACTTGGGCTAGTCTCTTAAACTCAGCTTCCTTATTTGTGAAATGTGGAAACATTATCTATTGACAGAACTTTTATAAAATCTAAGCAACAGTGCTCGGTTACCCCAGTGATGCTATATGATACTGCTCGGCAGTGTTTTGTCTGTTGTTGTGGTAAACTCTAGTCATTCTGAATGTTAATAAATTGATTTTATTTAATTTTGTAAACAGGTTGATAGTAAATGTAATTTACTGTGTTGTTTCTCTGACAACTCATAATTTTGGTTACTGAAGTTGAATGTACACTGGCACTTCATAGGGAGCTTATATTTCACCTGAAATTTTTCCTTTAGGAGACTTTGTAGCATGATTGAATGTCTGTCTTCCTGTATATCAGAGTCAGTCATTGTTATCCACAGATAAATACCTTCTGTCATTATTTAGAGCTGGGAAAGCCACTGCCACGATCTTGCTTGTTGACACAGTAGCTGGAAGAGATGGGAATGCATTACCATCAGTCTCTCTGCAGTGAGACAAGAAATTTGCATTTGCTTTTGTTCCAAGATCTCTAGATTAAGGTTATAAATTACTTATTTCATATAAGGAATATGGCGTATGAATGTCCCTTAATGAAAAAGCTGTGATTAACATTGTATTAATTTACTGACTTCCCCTAATTAATCCTGATATCACTCATTAAAAAGAGTGACTAACAAAGCTTATTAAATATATACCTCTATGATCCTCTGTGTGTCTATCTGCTTCTTCATATCTGAACTACAGGTAGCTATACTAGCCTGTTTCTAAGATGAATTTAACTTTTTAGGCCGGGCATGGTGGCGCATGCCTGTAAACGGCTTTGATTTGCAGTCTAGGAAGCCGCGGCCTGAACCAGGGATCGCGGTTCGAGTCCCGCTAGGGGCAACGTAGGGAGACCTAGTTCCAAAAAAAATCGCTGGGTGTGGTGGCGCGTGCCTGTAATCCCAGCTACCTGGGAAGCTGAGACTGGGGATTGCTTGAGTCCATGGTATCCCGGGCAATGTGAGCCTGCGGTTCCACTGGCAAAAATAGCAAGACCTGGTCTCAAAAAAAAAAAAAAAAAAAAATGTTTTTGGTAATGGCCAGTGTTAGACTACGAGAAGAATGAAGGAAAATCTTTGGCAGAGGTTACTAGGAATATAAGAAATTTTTATCATGAAAGAATATATACTTTACCCGAGGAAAGGTGGTGCTAAGTTAGTTTCACTGATGTTTTTTCAGTAGTTTGGGACCTTTAGCCATATTTGTTAGATCAAAATCTTAGGTTTATCTTTCATCCACATGCTTTTTTCGTAAGAAGTGTTGCCATGAAAGAGCCATGTTTCTCACAAATTCTGCAGAAAAGAAACTGTTCTTTGCTTTTTATTTGCAATATGTTTTTGGATGTAACAAAAGCACTTGACATTAGGCTGATGAAAAGCAAAGTCTCCATTGAAGTAGGTGAAGTGGAGTCTGGGTAGAAAGTAATCAAATTTCCTTGAAAGATCAAACATTTATGGTAATAGCCCTCTTTTGTCATACTTCACTGATGGTTGCTATTCAATTATTGTACTAAGTTGAAAAGAGAACAGGAATATTTATTATGCAAATTATTCATTAATATCCTTGTGCTAACATTAGATGTATAGTAACACATGTTTAACATTGAATACGTTTTTCTTTTTTTTTTTTTTTTTTTTTAAATTTCTAGTTGAGCAAGTTAGTTCATCAGTGTATTTACATAGGAAGTTCTTGGAGTTAGGTTCCAAAGTTGCTTTTTTAAATTTTGCTCAAATATTATTAGCTGAGATGATAGGATATTAAGAAGAGCAAATTAATGCAAACTAGGCCAGAACTCCGTGACAAGCCTGTGAGAAGCCTAAGCCTAAGCCTTTGAGCAGCTATAGAGGGTTCTGGTCAACAGGCTCACCTGAATCTTCCAGTGATAGATAATGTCTTAACTATCATCCCAGCTGGGTTTTCTGATGCTGAAGCCTTAAGTCATATTTTTGAATGCAAAAGAAACCTAAGAGAATCCAGCTGGGCCTTTCTTGAATTCCTGACTCAATCATAACAATTTAATTATTTTATAATCATGTAACAACAACAACAACAAAAAATGGTTATATTAAGCCAATGTAGTGATGTAATATTTGATAAGCGGGGTAAAATTTGACCCTAGAAATGGGTGCTGATTTTACAAAACCTGAAATGTGGGTATTGGCTCTGGGACTAATTGGTATTCAAAAGATGACTGGAATTTGAGGATGCTATTGGTGTAACTTTAAAGGAAAATGAGGGAAATGCAATAGAAAGCAGGATGAAAGGACACTTTGATATGAGTAGTGGTGAAAAGTTTGGCAACACTGTTGATAATGGTAATATGGGAAGTAAGAAATATTCTCAAAGAGTTCAATGATCTATCTGAAAAGATCGTCTGTCAGAGAGGAATCAACCCAATAGTGTCACATCCACACCTAGTCCTGATGTTGGGGATGATATCCAGGCCATGGGTCTGAACCTCATCCTGTAATGAGATAAAGTTCTGGGGGTCTTTGGATAATATAAATGTATTTGATTGTGTGGAGAATCTGAAAATACATGTAATGAGAGATTGGATTATGGTAGATTTTAAGATATGGCAGTAAATACTTACCCAATCTTCCTACTGAGTGATGAGGTCTCTGTCTCTTCCTCTTGAGTCTGGTGAAGCTTGGGATTGCTTGTCCCATAAAAAAATGAACCACCAAAGTAGGCTGGAAATGGGCATTGACTTGATTTATACATCAGTAATTTACACTTCAGTTCTGAGACAACAAGAAGGGGATGGGAAGAAATAAGAATAGATGACCACAGTGGGCTAAGATGAAGGACTATGGGTGCTTTGGTGGTGAAAGTACTCCCATGATACTTAAGGGGGGAATCCTACATGGTCAACTGTCAAGGATGTGAAACATTTGTACTTAGATAGGTGGATGGACAGAAGGATGGATGACTAGATAGATAGATAGATAGATAGATAGATAGATAGATAGATAGATAGATAGATAGATAGATAGATAGATAGATGATAGATAGATAGATAGATAGATAGATAGATAGATAGATAGATAGATGATAGATAGATAGATAGATAGGCAGATAGATAGGACTAACAGAAGGCCATCATAAGTTAACTGGAACAGTACAAAGAAAGTACTAGATAGATAGATAGATAGATAGATAGATAGATAGATAGATAGATAGATAGATAGATAGATAGATAGATAGATAGATAGATAGATAGGACTAAAAGAAGGCCATCAAAAGTTAACTGGAACAGTAACAAAGAAAGTACCAAATGCAAAAAGGTTTACATAATTCAGTCTTCAATTTTTCATGGAATGTAGTAGAGAAAAATAGCAAATTAAATGACTTGTAAAATTTGGTCAAATCTGACCCATGTTTCTGGTATTAAAGTGTTTGTTCATTGTCATGGACTAATAATGGTATCACATGTCCACTTTTCCATTTTTTACTTGGGAAGATGTAGCATATCATTCTCTTCCTTGAACTGTTCCATTTCTAGGTGGAAAATAAAGCTCAGGGGCTACTAGAGTGCCAATACATTAAAAAATAAATAGATAAAATTAAGCTATATCTCACCAAACATCCTGTTGTTTTAGTTTCTGAATTTGGTGGTATTATCCAAATATCCATCAGAAGGGAAAACTGATGATGAACAGCAACTATGACAGAAAGTCTACTTCAAAACTGAAATGAACCTATCAGACCATGGCTTGGAAACACTATTTCAGCAAAGGAAAAGCATTTCTTCCCAAAAATGAAAATTTTTAAAGAAATCTGTACCATTATTTAAAAAAATTCTCTAATAGTTTATTTCTAATGAGAAATGAATTCATTTTTAAATACTAGAACTAGCAAAAACTGTCTTTTTGCAGTCTTTAAAAAAATATGCAAGTTAAAACTGCATAACTATACTTTCTTTTTTAATTAATTTTTGATGATTTATTATTATGTGATATTTGACATAGAAGACGACTCCACAATTTATGTTGACATGAGTTTCACAGTATATAAAACATTGGAAAAATGCAAAACTTTATATTTTACTATGTTGTGTTTATTTTTAAATTTATTTATTTGCATGTGTGTATATGTATATGTATATTTTTCACATCATTGTCTACCCCAGGGTTTTCCCACCATGTTATCACCCATGAAATCTTACTTTTGATCAGAAAGCATCCAAGTTTTAATCCAAGATTTTTGGGGGGTGTTGAGTGGGACTGTTTGTTGTATTTTACTGAATGCATGAATTCCGGTTGATATCAAGTAGATCAAGTATTGTTAGCATAAGCTGGACCAATTTTTGCTCAAGGACATGACCCTAAACTCACCATTGGGTAGAAGAGGCCACCTGTGAAATGATAAACAAGGTTTTTCTTATCCGGGCAAATGGATACAGGGTTGCTTCCAAAAATGTTTCTATAGCACTGGTGTCATCAACATAGATTTTCAAATTCGGTATCATGTGTCCTATTATCTGCTTCATTGCATTTGTAAATTGCTTGTGTTAAAAAGCCATAAGCACAATTTGGCAGGCCTGTTCCTCGCATATTAAAACAGTTAAAATGTACCTTTAAGGGATACAAAATAATGATTTGAAAGCCAACATTCCCAACCAGCAAGTGTTTAGGGAATGCCGTAGCTGCCCCAAACAGATTTGCAGTTAATTTTTAAGTGTCAGTGCAAGCAGTTGGTCTAATCACATTTTCTCCTTGACAGAGGGCTTTTTAATGGCTGCGACTTCTGACTCAACCCTAGAGCACAACAGGAACATACTTTGCAAATGTGTGGAAATGAGAGATAATGCTAGATAATAATACTTGTTCTTAGTACTTCAATGACATACATTTCCTTGCATGAGTGAAAGGATAATTTACCTGAATAAAGTTTTCACCCATCTCATACCAATTCTTGCCTATTTTCTGTAAATTACCCAAAAGAAGTCTTTTTACGTCCTCTCCCCACCACACACACACACACACACACACACGCACACACCAGCTTCATTTAAAATGGCCTTTTTATATAATGAAAAGGATGAGTGAGAATTATTTAAGTAATGAAATCTATGAGAGCTGAGATTGGACCCCTTCGTAATCTTTTAATGCTTTCCTCTCCCTCTTTCCCATTCCCACCTCTAATTCCACACTGATGGGTTTAAGACAACTATTATCAAGGAATGGCTAGGAAGTAGGAAGCAGATATTCTTTTGAAATAAAAATTCATCAATAATCTGATAACTGTTGTCTTGCTCCTCTAAAAAAAACTCAGCGTGTGTTCACTATACATATATATAGTATAGGTTCTTGTTTGATTGTTTGCAATATGATCATTACATATGGACTAATGACAGGAGTGCATTCTTTATGATAATCTATATCTCTTAATATAGACTTAGTTTCCTTCCTTAAGTGAGTTCTTATACTATGAAATAAGATTATTTGAGACAGTATCTCAGCTTTTAATGTTTTATTGGCCAGGAAAACCTCAAAAGACCTCACAAACCTTTCAAAAAGGTGTAATTACTAGTAATTACAGATAATGAATATTACGATAGTATTTTCAGATATAATCAATTTTATCTATTTACTTTAATAGATTTTAGCAATTAATAAAATATTTAATTCTTAAAAAAAGTTGTCATGAAGTTTTATCTTAAAATGTCAGTCCAGAATATGATCAAACTCCCATTCATTCATTCATTCATTCATTCATTCATTCATTCATTCATTCATTCATTCATTCATTCATTCATGCATACTGAATTGGAAATTGTTTTATTCCCAGTCATTTAGTCATTCATTCCTTGACCTTACTATCTAACAGGCATATAAAGACTCTGCTGCTATAGAAATAAGCACATTCATACACATTCATATCTAGCATAATGCTACTATCTAAATATACAGTCCCCTTCTACAGAGACTTTATATCATACTAATTGACCAGTACTTAGCAAAGATAGTATCTGAAGAATAATGTATTCTCTGTGGTTTAAATAAGTAATAACCTTATTTTAACTGTTTTTCAAGTTTTAGTTTCTCTGCTAGAAAAAATCAAATCAACCTCTACCACCTTGGATACAGCAATTGATCTATCAAAAGTTTTCCTTTTTCCCCAGAACATAGCAAACATCATGGGCATTTGCTTTCAACTAGCAGGAATAGTGTTATGATCCCCGCTATCTGCCCTCAAGGTTATATGTCCACCTAGCTCTTTGTAGGATTTTAAAGCTAACCTTAGTCCTTAAGATAATATAAACTCTTTATGTTAATACTGTCATCCTTGTAAGATCTGGAGATTATTGCATAATATAATATTTTTATGCATTAGAAATATGTGTTCTGCATATGTGCTAATAAAGAATAAATAAATCTTGTGAAAATATAGGAATCTTCTGATAAATACCTGAGGGATCTAGCATTGGTGGTTTCTCCAAAATAAAAGATCAGTTGTGACAATTTGTATTCTCTGTTGTTAAGGAAAAAGCACAGCATTCACTGACTGCCAGATTTGAATGGGATCCAAAGATACTTCTGTCCAATCAGGTCTGCCACTAGATCTACATAACAGAATGGATGGTGTTCAAAATATCTTTCAGGGAGCAGAATCTGTATGGGTTTGGTGGCAAAGTTTATAAGAGAATCACAGATGGTGGTCCCTTTAGGGAAAAAAAAATCATGTTCTTTCAGCAAATATGGTTCTTCTTTTGAGAGGTGACTCTGGAGCCATGAATGAACACCCAGTGATGTGAGTTGTCCATCATGAACTGGATATTATCTGATCCACTAAGCTTAAAATGGACTGTATCCAGCAGCATGCCATTATTGAGTAGAAGTGGTATGCAAAACTTGAGAAAGTTGTAAAGGTGCAAGAAATTTACATAAGAAGACAGCACACAGTACCAGTGTGTGAGTTCCTAATACATTGCTTTAATACAGACCTATGGCTCCTGGAATTGTCTCTTGAAAAAGTTATTGTCACCACATAATCATTTCATTTGTTTAGTTGTTACTTGCTTAATTGTGGTTCTAAAATTGCCACACTCCCTTGCTTTATATGAAGGAAGAACTCTTATGCTTCCTAAAAATGGTGGATTAGATCAAGTTGAGACTCTCCATATCAAAGAGTTAGAAAACATTAAGTTATAGCTCTGCATTTAAAAATTAACAAAACAAAACAAATAGAAAAGAGGATAGGTTGAAGAAAAGACCCATGACTTAACTGTTTCTTCAAATGTATAGAAGACTTTAGAAAGCTACATAGAGATTAGTTATTTGTAACAAATTGCCCCCAAAATGTAAAAGTAAAACAACAAACATTTCTTATCTCACAGTTTCTATGGTCAGGAAATGAGAACAATTTAAACAAATTCTTTAAGGAATGGCAGTCCAGATTGGAGTCAACTGAAGATTTTACTTAGGTGAAAGGACAACCTTCCAGACAGCTTTCTCACATAGCTGTTGTCAGAAAGTTTCAGTTTTCACTGACTGCTGACAATCATGTAGACTTTTCTATAAAATTGAGTGTTTTCATGACATGTCAGTTGTCTTCCTCTAGAGCTAGTTATATAAACAGAGGATTAGAAAGCAAAGAGGATGTCAGAGTGCCTTTTATGACCTACTATAATAGTCACTCAGTGTCATTTCTAATATATTTACTTATTATAAACAAGTCTTTAAGTCTAGTTCACACTCAAAGAGTGGGGAATCAGCACCATCTTTTGAAAGAAAAATGTTGAATAATTTATAGACTTATTTGAAAATAAGTGATTAAATCAACAGAATATAAGAAAAAGTCCATGATAATGAAGAAATTTCGAAGAAAAAGACAATGTGCAATCTGTATAATTTTAAAAAAATTTTAAGAGTGTGAATAAGCATTTAAATCAGTGACTCAACTGAAAAGTACCACATTTTTGACTGGGGTAGGGAGTGTAATGTAATTATTTAGTAAATTTGAGTTGACTTTTTGATTATCACAATGTTTAGAGAGTACTGGTAGCATTCAGTGTGGGAGGCAAGTAGGATAGATGTCTTGCAATATCTGCAGCATTCAGCACACCCTGGAATTGACTGCTTTCTGTTTGACTTACCCATGTCCACTCATGTAGATGACAACTTGTTTTCAAATATTTGACTATAGATTATCTGTTTTAAAATTACAAATGTTGCTGGGCACGGTGGCTCGTGCCTGTAAGCTTCAGCCTATGAAGTGGCGGGGGCTAGGGATCGCGGTTTGAGTCCCATCTGGGGCCCGTAGTGAGACCTAGTTCCAAAAAATATATAGCTGCGCGTGGTGGTGTGCATCTGTAATCCCAGCTACCTGGGAAGCTGAGGCTGGGGATTGCTTCAGTCTGTGGTACTCTAGGCAACGTGAGCCTGCGTTCCACGGGCAAAAAATAGCGAGACCTAGTCTCAAAAAAAAAATATTACAAATGTTGTTTTTGCATGAGTTAATAAATAATTTTAAAATCTGTAGAAAAGGAACATTTTTATTAGAATTTACAAAAATGTGTTTATTTAGGAGAGACTAACAACATTGACAAAACTAGTTGTAGTTTTTGAGTCTCTTACAAAATACACCTGGACTCTACTGCAGGTATAGCTGGTATATTCAGTGATTCTGTATAGTGCAAGCTCCTTACTCTTCACTGTATCTTCTAGCTTAGTTTTGTGTTAACAACTGCACATTGGCATATGTATTCTATCCAAAAGTAATTTACTTTCTTCTTATTTATCATTTTCAATATGTTTGAAGCATTTTATCAATTTTAAAAGGAATTATAGGTGTAAGTTATCTGTGACTACTCCTTCAAAACTATTAAAACAGCATCATTAAGTATATGTTATAAAAGATGGATTGAGCGTGTGGTGGAATAAAGAGAGACTAATGTGCCAACCTATGATGTTCTGACACAAGTCATTACCTGATAGGAGAAACCCTTGATATGTGTGGTGGAATAATCTAAACAAATCTGTCCAGAAGAAACAATGTGAGTCACATGTATAATGTTACATTTCCTAGTAATCACATTTAAGGGAATAAAGTGAAACAAATGAAATTAATTTTGATACTATGTTTTACTTCTGTAACTATTACTAAATATGATGCTAAATATAATCAATATAAAATTATTGATGAAACTTTTATACTTTTTGTTCATACTGTCCTTAAATACTGATGTGGGTTTTATTTTGTTTTGTTTTTTTCTCACAGCTTGTCTCAATACAGATAAAGTACTTATAAGTGCTAACTAGACATAGGTAACTTAGTGGCTACCATAATACATGACACAGTTCTAAGAGTTTCAGAAATAGAGAAATTCCAAGCAAGGAAGTTCTCTACTTTATTGATATATAGATGAATTCTCTTTTCTCCCCCATCCTATTCCTATAGTGAAAGTGCAGAGAGATGTAGATTTGATGAAGATAAAGGAAACTAGATCCCCAATACAGTGACAACTTGCTTGACCTGGGCCTTGCAGTTTTCAGCTCAAAGACTTGATCTTCCAGTTCAAACATGGACCATCTGTGGCACAACTTCTGTGCCAGAGTCTGCCTGGAGAGATGTAGCATCAGCTTAGCAAACACATCCACCTGCCATGATTCACAACTAGAAAGTCAAGATCTCTCCCCTTGACACTTTCATCTTTATCTCCTTTGTCCACAGGCATCAGATGCCAACCAATAACTCTCCTTTCCTAACAAGTACAAAGCTCTTTTTTCCAAATGACAAAGTTTCCAAACTTACTGATGTCATCATATTTCCTACTATATGTGTCCAACATACTGCTGATTCTCATTTAGCTCACATTCTTGTTGTTTCCCACTGTTAACAAACCCATTCCTGATCTACCCATGACAGCTTTATAACTACGGTCGTCTTGTGGTTAAAACAGGAGTTCTAGAGAAAAACACACCTAAACTCAAGTCCTAATTATACCACTTAAAAGTGATCTTGAGACACAAACTCTGAGTAGCAGTCATGTATAAAGTAAGGATGCAAATACTCTTTAGGTCATAGGATTTCTATAAGACTCCATCATAGTTGTGAGATTCAAATGAAAATGAATATATTACATTAAGGGTTGTACTTCACTCCTTGTAAATAACTAATGTGTTAAAGAATTCATTATTATACCTCTTCCTTCAATCATTGGTTCCTACTCTCTTCCAGACTACCTGTTCAAATCCTACTCATTGTTCAGCTTACACGGCTCCAACCTCTTTTCTAAGCCTTCTCACAAACTAGTCTCTCTTTCTCATGTATTTCTTGAGAAATCTGACATAAGCTATACTGGTATCGACTTCTACCACAGGGCATGTAGTGGTCATTTAGTAAATTCTTCGTTTAACTGACTGGAAATGAAAAAAGGGGAGAAAATTGTACTATAGCAGGTGCTTCTGATGCCCCACCTGTTCCCTCAGGCCTTCATTTGCTTACAACTGTGGCGCCTAACAGGCACATTTTACCTGGTTTCTCAGAAGGTCCCCAGAAGCATGCAGTTACCTCTTCCCACAACTGCATTCTGCTCATTGACACTTGCTTTACTTGCAATCACTTTTGTTATCTTCTTTCATATGCTCAATATTCTTATGGGGCAAGGCTTTATGATAGCCACCTTACAGCAACAAATTAGGAGGCAAAGGTAAAATAACCAAGGGAGCTGCACAGTGTTCCTAATTAAATTAAGTAGCAAACCTACCATCCCAAATATTTCTTTAGGCTCCCATTTCTGCATTACTATATGAAAAAAGACCGAAACATTACAAGATAGGGTTAAAAGAAACACATTACAGAAAATAGTCAGAGAGAATTAGATCTCCTATTCAGGTTTAGTCAAAATGTGACAAACGGAAATATAAAAGCAGAATATAATAAAATATTATCTGGAGACTCACTGTACATTGACTGCCTAGCTGTCATTTAAACACCTTATTTATAGTCTGCTCTCATTATTCTGGGAAATAAACATGGAAAGACACAGCCGCCAAGAGCTGCCTGAATGAGTCAGATTTTATAAGCAGGTATTAGAAGATGAAACCAATTTGGCTTTTATGACATTGGAAAAAAAACTTAGACAAGGGAGATTTTTCTAGATACTTACATACTAAAAGGAAAGACTTCTATGAGTAAAAAAAATTATTCAGAAAAATTTCTTTACCATGTTAAAATTCTCATTTAGAATTGATTTTTTTTTTAATTTTCCCAAGTCACACAGGCCTGTACATTAGGGTGATTGGATTATAACTTGAACTGTCAAATTCGATAAATATGGGTAAAGATATCTCTGGGCAAATGATAAAGGAAGCAAAGGACAAAGAGCTATGTTTCTCATTTGCAGAAGCAAGCAGGAGATGACCAATCTATTTCTTAGGTTTTTAGGAACTATATGGGAAAAGTAAGGCCTATACAGTTAGAATTAGGCAACATTACCAATTAAGCTAATGCATGTTACTATGGTATGAAGCTGTCAAGTTTACAGTTCTTTAAAAATAAAGGTGACAAGTTTATATAAGGTAAAACAGTGTCTTCAGAAAAAAATCAAGTTGAGTCTTCAGTTTTCAGTGTTTGAGGATGCTTGGGATTACTAGACAAATGTATTATAAATCTTTATGACATATTGCTCCTGAAGTTGCTACTGTTTACCTTTAGAATGTCACATGAAATCATAACTAGTCAACTTGAACTAGCCATTATAATTTTATTCCTTTAAATTTTTAAATGGTTTTCACTTAGCATAACCAAAAAGAATTACATCATAATATTTGCTATAGATTTATTAGTTCTGCGATGAAGTCATTTCATTCTGAGCCCCAGAGAAATGACTTCTAACCTACCAAGCTTTTGTAGTGTGCCCTCCAACTCACATTTTAATAAATGTCATTTTCTAAGTGCATTACCTCATGTTTTGGCTACAACCCAGATGAATTCTGAGAGAAAAAGAGAAATGTGCTTTCTGACTGACTCATCCATATTTTATTTTACTTTTCATTAAGAAATTACTCTTTGAAGAAAATCAATAATCTTATGTGACTGAGGGGAGAGGTTAGTCTGTTGCAGTGATGCGTTCTAATTCTTATATCTGAGTGCCTTAGGCCAGCTGTCGCTGATAAAGGTTTTGTTCTTTCTTATTCCTGCAGCATGGGTACATGGTGACCCAAGGAGAGTGGCCTATCCCACAGACAGCAAGGGCCACTTTTGTGGCCAGAAGGGCACCCCTAATGAGTGAGTATGGTCACTTTTTATTTGTCTGATTTTACTGTCAAAACTGGAACCTAAAAATCACTTTTACATTAATCTTAGATTCTTGAGATTGAAACTCATAAAGATGGTTTTGCTCTCTGCTTTTCCAATAGACAGTTATTAGCAGTTAGGGAGTTTCAAACTGTAAGACCCAAGACAGGATGCCATTTTATTAGAATGAATAAAGATTCTGCTTAGTGAAAATATGGTTGCAAGCAATGAATTGGGCCAATAATTATATCAGAAGCTGTGTTTTAGAATTCCTTTTGAAATGGCTACTGAAATATGAATTCTGAGTCATTAGACAGCATCGTTGTTGGAATTGTTTACACCATAGGGTTAACTAGTAAACCACTCTACCTTTCAAGATGAGGGTCACACCCAAGAAAGCACTGTGTAGTATACTTTTCCACCAGGTTGGCTGCTTCAACCCATGAGCCTATGTAACTAAAATGAAAAAGGAAAACTCCAATAATCACTTTCTGCAGTGAAACAAAGCAGAGACTTGTTTTCCTGAAAGCAAGATTTTTTTTTGTATTGCTTTATGTTAAAGCAAAACAAAAGCATATGTCTCAGATTTTTGAAAAATATCCTTCCTTATTCATGGGTCTACTTCCTTTTCTGTCAATGCCTAGGAGTTCTAGCTCCTTCATACTCAGTTCAGTTTCTATAAAAATTAGTAATGAATGGGTAAAGTCCAAAGCAGCAATCCCCCATCTTGTCCCAGCAACAACTCTGCTGCGTACCTTGTGTTACCCATCATAACTGTGGAACTTGTTATTCCAAGGGATACATACTTTAAAAAAGAGATTCAGCAAAGGGTTAAGTTCACAAAACATTAGGCAGACAAGAGAAATCAGAAATTGTCTGGGGAATGAAAACTCAACTCAGGTTGAGTTTATGTTGAACAACCTTGACAAAAGTTTCTCTCTGCTTATTAAAGAAGACTAGACTTGATTCTGCTCTAGAGTAGTAATTTTTATTTTAACCTCAGGAACTCAAAAATCCTAGACAATGGCAACAAAACTTCACACTGTGAAGAACAAAGAAAAGCACCAGGTGATTAAAATGTTGTACAAGTCTCTGAATTTCTAGTTCTTTAAAAGAGGTTATTTTTCAAAGGGCCTCTAGCAATACATTTTCCACACCTAAGCCAATGACTCACTTTTTACCAACAAAGAGATAATACTATAAATCACAGCAATAAAGATCATTCAGATACTATCTTAGTGTAACATAGACATGGTCATTAAAGTGTTATATTAACAACATGTTGGAAACTATACTGGTATCAACAATATGAGGACAATAGTAATTTATGGTGTGCTGATTCAATAAAATATAATGAAGCCATGAAAATTGTATCTTTTTAAGAGATGATTCTGTTGATTTTCCCTTTAAAATGTCTAGATTTTATGTCATGATTATAATTGCCCTCCTCTTCCTGAAACTAACATTTGCCTGTCTTTCTCTAATATTTTCATTGATTGTTTTTAAAAATGTTTAAATTGCTAATCCACTTAGTATTTATCTTTGTATATGAAATGAAATAGAGATCTATTTCTTTTCCAATTGCAAAGCCAATATTTCAGAACAGTTTTTTGGATGCTAGGCTCTTTTCTGATGATTTCTGTTAGTACAATTGTCATATGAATTTTTATATTTGTTTCTGAGCCATCTATATTGTCCCAATGTACATTATTAAGCTTCTCAATTATTTCAATTCTTCAAATGTGTATTAGTTTAAAATTTTAACAAATTACTTTAAATAATACAAGCTTTTACTAGTAATAAAAATACTTATGAAAAACAAATTTCAATCATTAAGTGTGAAAATATCACAGAATTAGGCAACAAGAAATAAGCACAATAATAAATTGTGAGTGTGATAAAGATGCAATTACAAATAAGTAGCAAAAAGATGCATTATCATTTGATATTGAATTAACTGAAATACTGTTCATGAATATAAAATAAAATTGGATATTTATCTTATAATTTATTCTAAAATGAATACTGAAACACCGAAGATTTTGCATATAAAATATACACCCAGAGGTAACAGAAAAAAATGCAGGGGTATTTTATAGAATTATTGAATATATAGGATTATTTATAGAATATTTATAGAATTGTATAGAATAATTTATAGAATAGAATTTATAGAATTATCGGGAAAAGTTTTTTCAACAATGTATCAAAATCAAAGTAAAACAAGTTTTTATTTTAGTTATGTTTGTTAATTAAAAATATTTTATTAAAATAGTTGAGCAGAACAAAGTTCATGCAGCTTGCTTAATTTCTATCATGTAAATTCTTTTCAAAAACAAATATCTGTATCCAATAAATCTTCCTTACTAATCTTTACTGTTGTCCATCCCTAGACTTATCATCACACATTTATTAAAACAGTTCTTTATGTTCTTCTTCCATAATTTGCTTTCCTTTTTATTTAATTTTATATTTTAAATCAATTGCACATATCTGTATATTTTACATCGGTGTCTATCCCGAGGTTCTCCCACTACCTTATCACCCATGAACGAATGTTCATCTTAATTTCTTGTGCCCATCCCTCCCCTGATTCCAGCCTCCTTCCCCTCTCCTGTTCCAAGCTTTCATTCTACTAGTAGTTAAAGTTTTCCTTGTCTTTTTGTTTGTTTCCCTATATCACAGCACATAAATTAAATCATTCAGTATTTCTCTTTATCTTTCTAGCTTATTTCTGCTAACATGATTCCTTCTAAGTCCATCCACATTATCACAAATACATCAAATTTGTCTTTTTTTGGTTGATAAATAGTATTCCATTGTGTATATATGCCACAAAATTCATTCATCTATTTTGGGGTATTTGGATTGCTTCTATATCCTTGCATTTGTAAATAGTGCTACAATAAACATCAAGTACAGGTGTCCTTTTGGGTTAGTGATTATGTATCCTTTGGGAAGATTCCCAGAAGTGGAATCACTGTAGTGAACAGTAGTTCCATTTTCAGAAGTTTGAGAGTCCTCCATACAACTTTCCACACAGGATTCCCATCAATAGTGTTAAGTGTCCCTTTCTCCCTACATCCTAGTCAGCATTTGTTGTTGTCTTTTTTTAAAATTTGATACAGGCTATTCTTACCAGTATGAGGTGTGCAGTGATATCTCAACGTGGTTTTGATTTGCATTTCCCCGATGATAAGTGATGTTGAGCATTTTTTTCATATGTCACTTGGCCATTTGCATTTTCTCTTCAGAGGAATTTCTTTTAAGCTCTTCTCCCCATTTTTTTTTTAAACTGGGTTTTTCACTTTACTTTTATTAAGTTGTGTGAGTTGTTTGTGGATCTTTGATATCAGATCCCTGTCAGTTGAGTAGAGTGCAAAAACTTCCATTTGATTGGGTGTCTGTTTGTTTTGGTTGTTGTCTCTTTTGTTGTGTAGCTTTTTAGCTTCATTTTAGTCTCAGCAGGGTATGTTTTCCTTCATTTTCTTTGCTTGTGTATATGTGCCCTGGAAGATGTTTCTGTGATATAGGTTGTGGAGTATCTTGCCTATGAAGTGAAACAAATTTTAAAGCATACCACACAAAATCATCATGTCTTAACCTACTGCATAGAAAGTTAAGATATAGTGGGGGCCGCACGAGCCCTGATTGGCACGCGCTCGCAGCTGCCAACCAGTCTCTGGCTGGCAGCTGTACCAATTGCGCACCCACTGAGCACCCTCTGCCATCAAACTGGCTGGTAAGAGGGCCTCGGGGGCTGACCCGGGAGACACAGACTGGCCCTGGGTGTGGGACAACTATGCACCCTGAGAGGCCCACATGGGAGTCACCATTGCTCCAGCAAGAGGTGGGTCCACCCCACGGGCACTGGGTTCCATCCGCTCTCACTTCTGCAGGGGGAGGAGCCTAGGTGCTAGCTTGGGAAGCTCCAGCCAGCTTGGCCTGTGGGGGCCGTGTGTGCCCTGATCGGCACATGCCTACATTGCGCCCACTGAGCACCCTCTGCCGTCAAGCTGACTGGTAAGAGGATTTCTGGGACTGGCCCGGGAGACCCGGACCTGATCACCACATGGCCAAGAAAAGACCGACTCAGGGTCAGGGAAAACGGGCGGGAAGGGGCGGGATGAGGAAGGGGAGGTCTTGCCAGTTCCATCTCACTTCACTTACTCCTCAGGAGGAATAAGAAAAACAAATATTGCAAGCAGCAACATAGAATGCGTGAGGGACCTGCCAATGCAGCCGGGCAGGATGCAGGAGAAGGACTATCATAAAACATAATGGACTGGAGAGACAACCATGGTGAAGACATCACAAAAGTGTGCCTACAAACTCGTCAGGAATGGATGAACCAAGACCCCATTTCGGGATATGTCACCCAAGAAAACAAGGAGTCCCTCCCCACACCTCCCACTCTGTGGGAGAGGAAGCCCACAGAGTTGGGGAATTGGCTCCACAACAAATCTGCAAAGGAAGAGAGTGGAGATCATCCACAAAGGCCATTGGTGGATGCCTCCCCTCTCTGAGAAACTTCATTACAGGAAACGACTGGAAAAGGCCCCCCCAAGTTAGAAGGCAGAGCTCCAGGATGAAGAGGCAAAGGATATACTGGGAGAATAGAGTGGAACGGGCAGCCAGCAATGAGAAGACATTGTTAAACCTCAAATGAGCACAGACAGGCTGCCTAATGCAAAGTTAAGACTACAATCCTTCATGCACAGAATTGCCGTGTATCAGGAACACAGTCTCTAACCTGTCAAGTAGAAACAACCACAGAAAAGGAAGAGAAACCTATGGACTAAATAAACCATCAAACAACGAGAGAGGAGTCTGAGTGAACAGATGAACCATCAGGGTTTGGGGGTATGGGGTAAGGCATCCCAGCAACCATTTATCTATGCAAGATATATTTTTTTTAATGAATAAAAAAAATGGGGGGGGGGAGTGGGCATGGTGGCACATGCCTGTAAGCGGCAGCCTAGGAAACCATGGCCGGGGCAAGGGATCACAGTTCGAGTCCTGCCAGAAGCACACAGCGAGATCTAGTCCCCCCAAAATAGCTGGTGTGGTGGCACATGCCTGTAATCCCAGCTACTTGGGAAACTGAGGCTGGGGGTTGCTTGAGTCTGTGGTACCCTGGGCAAAATGAGCCTGCGTGCGGTTCCACGGGCAAAAATAGCGAAACCTAGTCTCAAAAAGAGAGAGAGAGAGATAAGTGGAGATCAAAAAAAAATTAGTTCTTTATATATAAGACAGTAGATCAATTGCTTAATTATATGAACTGTTTTTATAAAATCAAAAAGAAAATGATGCTCATACAGTACAAAAGCAGGTAGTCATTAGCAGGAAATAATATAGTAACCAATAAAAAAAGAAATACAAAGTAAGATTATTTTTGTCCATTAGACTGTCAAATAAATTAAAAATAAAAGATTTATAGATCAAATTAAAGTGAAAATAGTATCTCTACTGCTGGTTTTGTAATATGACAGTTTTTATTGAATTTTAGCAACTATAGATCTCAAATTTGTGAATTTTTATCAGTTTTCCTTCCAGAAAGTTATCAGTGGAAATTTGCATAAATTTTCACAATGTTTAGAGGTACTGTATAAATTTATAATAATAGGAACAAATTAAACATCTTTTGATAGGAAATTGATGAGATGAATAATAGTATAGTCATGATGAAATACTTATTTTATGATAAATACTTATTAAAATTCTTACTCTTACACTGCTGGTGGGAATGTAAACTGATCCAGTCTCTATGGAAAGCAGTGTGGAGGACCCTCAAACTCATGAAAATGGAACTACCCTTGGACCCAGCAATCGCTCTTCTGGGAATCTACCCAAAGGAGACCTCAATATGGGTACAAAGGGACACCTGTGCCTGGATGTTTATTGCAGCACTATTTATAATTGCAAAGACATGGAAACAACCCAAATGTCCCAAAACAGATGACTGAATGAAAAAGATATGGTATAGATACACAATGGAATATTACTCATCAATTAAAAATGACAAATTAGATGAATTTATGATAACATGGATGCACCTAGAAGAAATCATATTAGCAGAAACAAGTCAAAAAGATAAAGACAGACACCAAATGGTTTCACTATTATATGGGACTTGGGAAAGATAAGCAAAAAGCTATGAAGAAAAGTCAAAAAAAGCCAACAACCAAATTGAGGCACACAACTCGGGGTGGGGGGTGGGAAAGAGGGGGAAGGGTGGGGGGGGTGAATCCTGGGGATTACAAAGATGTGAAATTTATATATAAATAAATTGTTTGCTTATAAAAAATAAAATTCTTTGTATTGATTGTTTAGAAAATCCCATGATATTACTAATTTTAAAAATCAGGTAACTTACCTGTCATATGTAGCTATAATTTTGTCTTCCAAATATGTTTGTGAGATGTGAATACCACACATGTAAGACACCTGTGTATGCAAGGTAACAAGACTGAAAAAATATACACATGATTGTGCAACTGGATTATATTTCTATTTTTTCTGTCACATTTATTGAATAACCCTTATGTCTGAGACTGTGTTCTACAGATAGAAGTTAGATTGCAAACAAATGAACAAGCAAACTGAACTCATGAAGTTTACACATAATCAGAGGGTGATTAAAATAAAGGTGTGAACAAGCAAGGAATATTAAATAGTAATAAATCAAGACCAAAACCAAATGGTTTCACTATTCTATGGGACATAGGAAAAATGAACAAAAAGTCATGAGGAAAAGTCAAAACAAACAACCAAATTGAAGTGCACAACTCGGGGGGCTGGTGGGAGGCAGGAGAGAGTGGAGGGGTGAATCCCGGGAATTACAAAGATGTGAAATTTATATATAAATTAATTACTTAATAGAAAATAAATAAATTTTTATTAAAACTAAAAAAAATAGTAGTAAATTATATGAAGGAAATAAACAGGTCGCCTAACAGAGTGTCTGGGGTGAAAATAGCTGCCTCAGGTTGCAGGGAATGTGAAAGGATTTTCATGGTAAGGTTACTTTTGAATTAAAACATGAAAACTAGGAAGAATCAGCCTTTCGAAGGCCATGGGAAGAGCTTTTGGGCTCATGATAAGGACAAGATTCCCAGAGGCTGAAGGGATCCTATAATGCTTCAGGAGTTAAAAGAAGTTCTAGAAGTCTGGAACATAGTGAAGAGTGAGGGAAGTCGAAGAAACAGATGTCTGAGAGGTACTTAATTAATCAAATTTTGTGGAACTATGTTCTCTGCTAAAATATTTGAATTATTTATAAGTACAGGAAAGCACTGGAAAGGTGTTCAGTAAGAGTGATCCAGTCTATTTTATATTTTAAAAGACCTTTCTTGCTGATCTTAAAATGTTCTTGAATTGTTTCAATTGCTTCCAAAGAGGATGTATGCAGAAAAATCTTAAACCTTTTCCTTCACTTTGAAAAGTAAATAATGGCAGTTACCATAAAGTAGAATTATGAGTAATTTTTTTATTTATATGCTAATATGTATAGCAGGTTTCTAATAGAAATATATTACTTTTATTTCCCCCCTAAATAATCAAACTCTACTGCTGTTGAGGTCTTTCAGTAGATCAGTCACTTTACAGAATGCTGGAGCTACACCAGTAAATAAAATAAGTTTTCTTCAAGAACAGTTTTCAGGGACACAGTCAAGAAAGCCATAGATTTCATAGGGTTTTGGTCCAAGATGGCAGCTAAACTCCCAAACTCACCTCCTTCTATGAGCATACAGAATGTACAATTACACATAGAATAGTTACCTTTGAAAGAAGTTCAGAAACAAGCTGAATAGCTCCTACACTTCAGGTGAAAGTAATACCCACATTGAAGCAGGTAGGAAATTCTGAGACACATCTTATCATAAGCCTCACTCCTGGTACAGTGCCATGTGATTAGTAACAAACATAATTTCTCTCTGATAAGTAAAACTTTTGAGAGCCACATCTAGCAACCAAATTTGAAGACTCCTGACCAAAAAGAAGGCCTTCTAAACACCTAACTGAAATCCAACAGGGTTCACATTCATGAAACCCAGAAGACTGACAAATCAAGAATTCTAAACTACTGGCTATTTTCCTTCTCAGGTGAGAAGGGACAGAAATACCCATTTCTTGGCCTTTTTCTGAAGGAAACATCTTTGCATATTTCAAAAACTTTGTCCTGAACAGCTAATTTTAGCATTTCTAATTTTTTACTTCCAATTTTTACATTTTTAAGAGACTGATTGCAATTCTCCCCAGAGACTGGGAGTTTAGAAGGTACCATCTTTTTTTTCTTTTCAATTTTTAAAAATTTGATACATCATTTTTCATTTTTGTACAGTAATTGGTTTTTCCTCTTAGAGGTAACCTCTATAGTTCTCCTACCACAAGAGAACCAGAGAACCATCTCCATTATCAACTGAGTTCTTCCCTTCCCTATTTTGATCCTCTCTACTTCCCCCTCCTTTGTTGTATGCCCATAGTCAACTTATTAGTTTTGCTTTTTTCTTGATGTTTTGTTCAGTTTTTCTTATTCCAATTATAAATAAAATATCTGATATTTATATTTTTTCTTACAATTTATTTTGGCTAACATAATCCTTTCCAGTTCCATCCCTGTTGTCACAAACAGCACTGTCTTCACATTCATCCTCTGGCATGCTCCAGATAAGTGTTGTCTATCTAGAAGAAATTTGTACATAATTCTAGCACCCAAGCAATGACCATCCTTTGTTTTAGAACACTCAGTCTGTCACATCCTCCACTCCTAAGAACAAAGAAGGCAATCTGGACGGGCACAAACAAAGGTTTGAGAAAGAAATGAGAACTAGGAACAGTCTGAATAATAAGATTCATCTCCTACAGACAATTCTGTAAATACTGGTAGAGGTATTTACAGAGACTTCTCCAAAAAACAACCTAATTTACACGATGAGGAACTAGTAAATGAAGGTGAAGCAAAGCCCCAAATTAAATTAACAGAGGGTAGGAACAAAGAAAGGTAAAAGTGAAAATAAAAGACTAAAAAGACAATAGAAAATATTAATAAAAATAAGAAATTTAATTTACAATCTGTAACTACACTTACCAATTTAAAAAAAAGAGAGAGAACTTAAATAAATAAAAATAAAAATGAAAGAGCAAACATTGCAACACATTTCTGTAACCTCTGTGCTACCACACAAATACAAAGAAACATAAGAGACTACCAGAAATATAATATACCAGTAAATTAGACAACTGGGCTTAAATTCCATGTGAGAGATGGTGTGATAGAATTCGCAATATTGAGTTTAGCTTTTAACCTATACCTAACCAAGAGGACATCAAGAGTTGTGAATTCTTGAAATAGGAATTTTCTAAAATGCTGAAAGGGATTAAAACAGAGAACTTAAAGGAAAACGGAATGCTTGATTGCTGTGTATAATTTTCTCTGACCTTTGAGTTTCAGGGAAGTTGTTTTGCACTAGGGCATGCTCCTTTTTCCTTGGAATTTCCACTAAAAAGGAAAAGCTTCATTGATTTTGATGCCATCTTCTGGTTACTATAAAAACTTCACATATAAAGATTTTGTTAAGTAACTTTGAACATGATGCAGCACAATTACCAAATTAAACAGACTATAAATATCCACCTCCCTCTTTCCCCCCTTCCCCAGTATGAAGTTCAGATAGGGGAAAGATTAGAGTAGAAAATATTTTCATTTAAATTTTCATCAAATTGGCATCTATGTGAAATAATAGTTTTATCTTCATTTTACTGAAGAACCTCTCATAACATTTCAAAAACATGTTATAGTACATTTGGCTGAACATACACAAAGTCCAGATCTACAATATGACTTAAGTTTCAAAAATCTGTATAAAAATAACATTTGTGTGAAAACAAACTAATTAGTAAGGTAATATTTAATAATAAGAGCGGCCATCTATTAGGACTCCTTAACCATAATTTCATTCTACAATCTTTTCTCTCTCACTATATTAATTTAGGCTGCAAAAACAGAATTGACTGAGTGGTTTATAAATAAGAGAAATTCATTTCGTACTGTTTTGGGGGCTAGAAGTTCAATAACACGTTGCTACCATGGTAAGATTCTTGGTGAGAACCTCTTCCTAGTTAGCAAACAGATGTCTTCATGCTACATTCTCAGATGAAAAAAGGACTGAAAGAACTCTCTAGGGTCTCCTTTATAGAAACCATTATCATTCTTGAGGTCTTCACCTGCAGGATCTTAATCACTTCCTAAAGACCCTGCATCTTAATATCATCATATTAAGGAGGTGTCGACTACAGTGTAAGAATTTTGAGAGAACACATTCAGTTCATAACACTTATTTTAGTTAAAATGAAAGACTTTAGTTATTATTTGCTGATAACCTACTATGAAAATAAACATTTAGCTCATTTATATTATCTCTTTTCCTAGTCTTCCTCTTCCTTTTGTGCCTGAGAGTTAAATTAGATTTTGGTAATGTTACCTTTGTAACTTTAAACAGTATAATAATGTTTCTGTTTCTTATTCTATTAGCATTTGTAAATGTCTCTAAATTTCATTATTTTAGAGGGGGATATTATTCCTGCACCCCTCTGTCCATTATATCTTTTCCATTCCTCCTTCCACTTTCCTATTTTCTATTTACATAATTAAGTTCATCTGAAGTTTCAGTTTCACAACTTCAACAGAATCTTTCATGTTCTATTGGTAGATTGATTCTAGAAGTTGGAAACAAAAGGCCTTTGCTTTGTTATAACTCTGCATTTTATTCACTGTCACTTTGACTATACCCCTGATCAAAGTCAATTCTTATACTTTACTAGCAACTTATCATTTATTTATTATTTATTAATAACTAATTTGCTACAGAGTGAAGCAATGACTTTTTCATGCAATGTTTTTTTGTTTGTTTGTTTTTTGTTTTGGCCAGAAAGTTTTTTTCTTGAATGGCTTTTATAAAGACAACAGATCCCAATCACAGTACTTTTTCAGTGACACAGAACTTTTGTCCTAATCTTCCAATCCACACCTGGTATTATTTTAAAATTACTGAATAATTTTAGTGCTGTGGCTTTTTCTATCACAGTAGATTGGGTCCAGCTTCTAATGTTGCTAAAGTAGATAAAGATCTTACATCTGCCAACAGGCTGCTATCCATCATTTGCAAAGAATTCGTACAACTCAATAAAAAGAATACATATAACCCAATTTTAAAAATGGGCAGAAAAGCTAAGTAGGCACTTCTCCAAAGAAGACATACACATAGCCAACAGGCACATGAGAAAAATGCTCACTATCACTTGCTGTCAGGGAAATGCAAATCAAAACCACAGTGAGCTGTAATTTTATACCAATGAGAATGCCCACCATCAAAAAGATCAGAAACAAGTACTGATGAAGGTTTGAAGAAAAACCCTCACTTAGTGTTGGTAGAAATGTGAACCCTATGGAAAAAACAATGAAGGTGTCTCAACATTTTGAAAATAGATCTGCAATATGATTCATCAACTCCTTGGCATCTTATTTGAAGGGATAATGCACCTCTATGTTGCATTGCAGTGAATTGCAGCACTATTTATCAGCCAAGCTTTGCTATCTGCCTGATGTAAAAGTGAAGAGAAATTTAAAGGAGCACTGTTGCAGGCAATGATAAGGGGGAAATAAGCTCATGTCATGTTTATTAACCCACCAAGTTCAAAGAGCTCAAAAATCTGCTCAAGTTACAGAGGATTCTGAGAGAAGTTCTCCATTTCAACCTGAAGAACTTACAAAAAATAATAAACCACTAATGAAAGGGATATATGCATTCACTCCTATGCAGCCCTATTTTTAATAGCCAAGCTATGGAATGCCCAACAACAGGTCAGTGGCTAGAGAAAATGTGGTCTGTGCACACAAAGGAATACTACTCAGCTATTTTTAAAAAATATTTTTTGTAATATCTATTTTTGATAATATGGATGCAATTGGAGAGGATGAAGCAAAGTAAAACACATCAGGAAAAAGACAAATACTGGATCACTTTAGTAATACAGGCAATATAGAGAAACAAACCAAGGAACAGATGACTCTCAAACAGACCTTATAAATCTGACTGACGAATTGAGGCTAACATGGGTGAAAGGAGAGGGTGGAGAACAAAATGTGGAGCAATCCCAGTGGAATATAGAGGAGGACAAAGAGTACCCCTGAAGAGGTGTGAATCTAGTCCTCTGAATCTTAGTGTCATATAACAGTGTCACCACAGTAAAATCAATAGAATTAAAAGACCAAATATAAATGAAATAAAAAAGGAATGGCAAATGAAAACACAGAATACAAGCTGAATTTTAATTTTTTACAAATTATTATTGTCTCAAAAAATTCACAAATTATTATTGTAGTATTAGAGTTCAGAATCTTCTTAGCTCTACAAAGGACACAAAACCATAAGTGATATAAAAGCAAAGAAGCCTTTATGACACCGTCCAGCTAGGGTTCAAACCCCACACCCATCTTGGAGGATAGACCTCCTTCTATTGATTTGTCAGAGTTTATATACGTACAGAATCAGGAGAATTTACAAGATGTTACATCAAGGTTACCTTAACACCAGACAGCGGTCTGGTGTTTGTTACTCCCAACTGAGGAATGCAGACACACCCTGGTTCCACCTTTTTCTGCCTGTGTTATACAGATACACCCTGCTTCCAACTTACAGTGGTTCCTCCTTGATGATCTCTTGTCCTTCAGATACCATAAGGTTTCCACACAGGCATTACTGATTCTAAGATAATGGTCACTTAACAAAATGGCTCTACTTTGGATCACAAATTTTAACATTCCCAAATTCTAGCAGTAGTATGTACCTCATGCACTCTTTGCTAGATCTCAAATATTTTGTTTCTTTATTGAGGCCCTTGTTTTGATGCAGAACATTCTCAATTATCTTTCTAAAGAAAGGAAACATAGGAGGTAAAGTTGCTGAGTCAGTGGTTATGTTTTGCTTTTCTTTGTTTATCGTCAATGGATGGTTTAGTTATAGAATTGTAATTTTAAAGAAAATTCCTGTCAGATTTGTGGACTTTGTTCCATTGTTTTTGGCATACAGTGTGTAGAATGCTTGTTTGATTCATTTACCTTGTAATTGTTAATGGTAGTGCATATGCCCAGAGCATAGGACCAGATACCGAGTATTTGAAACATGCACAAGTTTTTATATCAGGATATGAGACCAGGCACAGAGGGACCCTCTAGGGAGGAGCAAAACTCTTCTTGCTCTTCTTGGAGGTCTCCTACCTGTCTCACTAGGGAATCCTCTCCCCACCCCCCACCCCCATCCCTGGTTTCAATAGTGGGAACTCATGTTCATATCACTACCCTGAAGAAGAGAGGCATAGGGTTTTTTTTTTATAAAGAAGGTGAATGCTAAGATCAGGGAAAGGAATGCCGATTCAAGAAAGCATACAAATTAGCAAGGGGTATCAGAAATTAGAAATCTTATTTTGAGGAGGGCAAAGTATCTAAAAAAAACTGCAGGGTGCCAGTTGGTTTCTGTAAAATCAGTTTGCTCATAATTACCTTGGGATCTGGAAATAGAAGTTAAAGATCTTTACCTAGTTCTTGAATTTAATTCTTGTGCTACTAGATCACAGTGATTCCCCCCTCCCCCAGAATCCCAGAAAGCATTTAAAACAACTTCTTAATTCTTATTGTTCTGAAATATCATTATTTGATATAGATTTTTTTCATTTATTTTCTGATATGGTTGTGTATAATCTGCTTGAATTATTCTGAAAATTTTGATTTTTTTTAAAGATCTCTCATATGATTTTACTTCATCCTGCATCAGGTTTTGTTTACCTTTGTCATACAGTCCTGATATCACATTATTATCCATTTTAACTAAAGAAAGAAGAACTAGATCACTTGTGTGTTGTTGTTCTGCTGATGATGACATAGTGTAGTATGTTAGTTTTCCAAGGACGCCTTTGGCCTGTATAGGGTGATGGGGCTGTGTCGTTTGTCGGATTCTGAATTGTCTATACCATATGAACTCTTGGGAAACTGGCTATTAGGCATGGACATTTCACATTCCAGAATATGAATGATGGTGAGCCAGGGTGCCAAATCCTGCAAAAGCTGTGATGTTTTTAGAAGGTTCACTCAACAAAATAGGCCTGCCTCAGTTTTTGCCTGAAATATAAGTGTAGGGGTTGGGAGAAGCATAAAGGTGCTGATTTCTCTGTAGTCTATATTATTAATCTTCTTGATTTTGGCCACATATCTTACTCTCAACTCTGAGTCCAATATGTCTCATGATTTCTAAAATCAAAGTTTGTCCAGTCCTCTTTGCAGCCTCTTCATGGTACACTCATCACTCAACATACTCTCATATTCTCTTCATCTTCAGAAATTGTTGAACTCTTGCTCACTTGTGAGAACATTCCATCCTCTACATCCTTGACTGATGTGGTGAGGCTTGTTCCTATTTTATTTTTATTTTTTATTTCAAACAGTATAAAGAAAGGAGAGATTGGCTTAAATTCACAGTATTTCATCTTGGGCTAGAAGTTTGCAGTTGCTTTTATTTTATTGTTTTTTTTTTTTTTTGATAGAAGTGCACTTCGAGTTAAATGAAATTCTCAATTACATTCACAGAATTGTCTGCAACTATCACCATTTACTTTGTAAGGAATCTGAGCACCATTAAAATTTAAGGTTGTCAGACTATGACACATTTATTATAGATTTGGAGATTATTATAGATAAGGAGGATTCTAAGACTTTGGAAAAAAACATATTCTGGAATTGGTATTATTCATTCTGCAAAACTTGATAAGTATATAGCATCAACAAAGCATTGGGCTAAGTGCTGGCAAGGTAAGAGTACAAAGATCACTAAGGTCTAAACTTTATGTATGAGGATAGCATAATCTGGTGAATGAACTTTAATTTATTAAGCAATTTGCAGTTTATAAATCAATTTTACCTAGGGGGAACTCTTGACACTTACTGATTAACCATTCACAGTTTTAACTACTCCTAAGGGACTCCAACGATCCATGACCTGCAATACTTTATTCATTTACTTAGGTACAAATTTGAATCACATGTATTATGAGACTGTGTGGATGCTATTGCTGCATTGGTGGTGACAGAGTCAAGCTGACTCACATAGAATTATAAATTATCCTTGTGCATATTGTGCATGAATTTATAAGCAAATTCTTCTTTTCCTCTTGTCTAGCACAGTAGTTTTATTCTTGTGTTTAATGTAGAATATTATTTTGCACTTATTCTTATTTTGACATTTAAATTATTCTTTCATCAAGATAATATTTGTTTCTAACACTAAGTATGTTTTAGGAGTATTCATTCATAGTCATTCCATTGTATGTTGTCACACCACGCATACCAAAGAACATCCATAACCCTCTATCATAGCACACTGATTCCCTCCCAGTTGTGCTTTTCAACCCATGCTCTCCCCTCTGGTCACCTGAATTCTCCAGTCAGATTTCTAGAGTTTGGTTTTTTCTGTTCCTTAATTTTATTTCTTTATGTTTCAAATGAGTGAAATTATTCTGTATTTGTCATTCTTCTGTCTTATTTTGTCTTTTTATCACCATTTACTGCATAGTCTTTTATTTTATGAATTGAAAATTCTTTAATTCATTCCCCGTTGGATAGATTGACTATTTCAACTTTTTATTATTACAACAAGGTGCATTGACAGCTAAAGGGGAGTTAAGGAAAGTAAATCCAATTTCTAAAAGTCACATTATAGGAGAGGTAGTCAAGGTCTAAAATGATATGAAGTATTTCTACAGTCACTAAGGAAGATTATTTTTTTTCTTAACAGAAACAAGAGCATTTTGTTTTACTATAACCTGTTCAGCTGTGCCAGCCCCTCTGTGATGGTAAACCTGCAGTGCCCTACCACACAGGTACGGTTAAAGATACGTCGGTGATGGTGTTAGCAATTTTGAACATTCTTGGATAAAAGAATTTAGAAATTTCATTTGGATTCTGTGTACACAGAGTTAATGATCAAATTATGAAAGATGGGAGACTTACTTATGAGCTTATGTTTGCTCATATGCAACCAAACTAGTCTGGGATGAAACTTCATAGTTATCTTGTTCAACTGCCTACTTTTATAAATTAACTACAGCCCAGAGAAGTGGAGGCAATTTTCTCAAGGTCAGCATTGTTTTAGAAAGAGTAAAACTAGGCACTGCTACTAATAAATCCCAGTTTTTCAGTGATTTAACAAAAAGTTTATTTCTGACTACATAACAGTACAGGTGGGCATTTGTAGTCCGTGGGTGACTTCCCCATTAGGCAGTCTCATCTGGTGGCTCTGCCAGTTCTGAAATCTTCCACATCATCTGCATTCAACTGCCAGCAGGAAACAGAGAGATAAATAAAACACTCCTGCTATTAAAATTATTGGGTAAAAAGTATCACACTTTGGGTGTTTATTTATATGCCACAGACACATTTGTTTTATATTTTCATACCCAGATGCAAAAAAAGCAAAAATCAAGCAATATAGATGTAGATTGAGTTCCTTCCTACTCCAAAAAACAAATGGAGTGAGTGGAACAAATGTCAATAGATTATTAGTTATTCCCTAGCTTTTAGAATGCCCTCCTTCCCAACATAGACAACGTAGAGCCACATGCAGTACTATCTTTAACCCAAAGTCCAGGATCTATGAGTGATGCAGTCTTTCCACCTAATCTTGATACTGAATGCACAGTGGGCATGGGATTACCTGTGAGAGTAATTCCTTTCTTCATTTCATCCTACCATCCTCTACTTCAACACGTTGGAGGTTATTTTCTGTCTGTTAGCCTCCAGGGACAGCATGGTTGAGAGCTGGGAATTATGCCTATTTGGGATCATTAGATCTTATCTTCTGACACACTTAAGCATATCACTATAGACAGTTCCTGTTTTTTCTTTTACTACTATTTTTCTTAATTAAATCATCTTTATCAGTACACAAGCAGTTATTTCTTTCCTCTTAAAAAATTCTCTCCTTAAGAACTTCTCTCCTCGATGAATTCCTCCCCCCAAAAAAAATTGTTTACATTCAATGTGTCTGTAGCTTCTCTTCTGCTTATAATTGAGATTTTTATGCCTCCTCCAATTTTCTTGAAATGATATGCTATCCTCCACATTATTATTCCAATTCTTAATCCATAGTTACCTAATTTAACACCATTGTGTAATTAATCCTACCTCATTATTAAAATACTCTCTCTGCCTGACTTCCAGGCAAGGAATTCTCCCAACTCTCCAGCTATTCCTATTGTTTCTTTTGATGGAGTCTCTTAATTTTCCAACATATTCTAACTATTGGAGTTTCCTCTTCCACCAAGTTTAATCCTCTTTGAAATCCATATTTACTCCTTTGGTGATCTCACCTAACCTTTTGACTTTAATACTATTTACATATTGCCCTCCCTGATTTATATCAAGCCTGCTCCTTTAATTCTCAAACTTTATATGCAACTACCTATACCTATTCAAAATCTCTACATGGATGTTTAATAGGTATCTCAAGTTTAACATATCCAAAACTCAATTTCTAATCTCTAATTTCATTAAAGTATTCCCCATCCCCATAATTTATCTCTATGTCAATCAGTGGGAACTCCATGTACCACAGAATAACCCCTTATTCCTCTCATATTCACACTTCAGCCAATTCATCTGATCTCCATTCAAAATATATTATATATCACCAAACTGTTCCTCGTCATTCTCTTCCTTTTTTCCAGGGACCACTGTCTCTTTACAAGATCAGTTCAGTGACCTCTCAACTAGTGTCTCTGCCTCTATCTTACTTCCTATCCTGCCATCCCATCTTACAGTCTCTTGTCCACCCAGTAACCCATGTGATTTGTTAAATATAAGTCATATTATGCCTCTCCTTTGCTCATAAAAACCTGTTTAGTTCCCCAAATTACTCAGAAAAAAGTCAAAGTCCTAACAGTGGTCTGTAAGATCCTTCACTGTCCAATTCTCACGTGCATATCCTGTAATTTCCCCTGTGCTCACAGCATTGGGTCTTACTGACTATGTGTGGTCTTCAAAGGATCCAGGTAAGATCCTCCCTCAGAATCTTAGACTTTGCCTAGAGTGCCCTTTCTCCCAGTGACTATGGCTTTGATCACTAGTCTTCAAGTGTTTTTCTCAACTGTTAATATTTTAGTGGGGTCTTACTTGAATATTTAGAATTGGAATCCCACCCAACCACCTTTCATCTTCTGGCTTATTTTTTTCTATACAACATTATTACCATCGTATAACAATTATTAGCATAACAATAAGATGTTACAACAATAACATCTTATAGCTGT
This sequence comes from Uropsilus gracilis, assembly GCA_004024945.1. NCBI lineage: Eukaryota > Metazoa > Chordata > Mammalia > Eulipotyphla > Talpidae > Uropsilus > Uropsilus gracilis. The sequence goes on along the minus strand of PVHY01001856.1, from coordinate 28,569 downwards.
AACTTATTAGTTATTATTTATTTTGCTTTATGATAAGGTAACTTGTTTGAGGGCAAGGTATTTTACTTATGTTCACTACTACGTGAACTGAACTCTACCCAGTACTTAGAATAGACTCAGATAGGTAATCTATAAATATTTGTTGTGCAAATTAACAACTCCATTCTCCCAGTTTAGGAAGTTTCCTCTATACTAACAAATCCATCAATCCCATCATAAAACAGAGCACATATGTCTTTCATTATGTTTCATAAATTATTTACTGGATAATTTTTTCTTCATAGCAAACACAGTGTTTTTACCTTTTGTATAATTCCTTCTACTCACCAAATCAATTTGTATTAGTGTTAAAACTACCCCTGAAGATATTGGAAGCTACTACATGAATTAAAACTATCCCTTTTTGATACACAAAGAATTAGAGCTGAGTTAAAATATATTTTAGTTATCAATAATGCAGACTTGCTTTTATCTGCCAAGCCATACTGTAATTCCTGACCTAAACCAGATTTTTGTGCATTGTGTTTTATTGCCTGCATGCTCCATTATGTGTCACAAACCTGTAAAGGACAGACTGTGAACAATTGGAATAACTCAACCTCAACATTACCTTCATTTTTGGCTAATTATATATTAACTGCCACTAATAAGTATCCTATTTAAAGTGAGCAAATTGATCTGATAGAAGGAGAAAGTAAGGAGAAATTGATGCATTGTTTTTTAACAGCTCATTTGTGCCTGGAATAAAATTTGATGTGATTTTATTTCACCAAATCACTTTTTACCATTTTAATTACATTTTTTGATGTTGCATACACAGCACTTTGTATGTGAGAATACATTGTGTGTCTGCATTTGTAAGTACAGAAACCATCATGGTCCCAATTCAGCAGTTCATACCACCGTGTAAACTTCATAAAAACATTAGTACTTTCAGATTCATTTTCATAATCCACTTAAATGTATCCAGTTACTTAAATGTATCTAATTCAGTTATCTTTCAAAAGCATCTAAGTCTAGATATTGAAAATCTGGATTATTGAAAGCCATTATTAAAAGTCTAGATGTCTGTGAGTTTTCTCCTAATACATCCATGGTTTACTCACTTAGCTCCAATCCAAGTTTTAGCATTTGTATGGATAATAACCCCAGCCTTCTATCCCCAAACATGTGAGCATGTTGAATGCTGTGAATGTTCCTAGGTAGTTCTGCACTTTGAGTCATCTATTTAGTTATCCAGCTAACTGGGAAAACATACCAAATATCCTCGTTAAGTAGCAGCAACATGACCCAAAAGATGAATTACACCAACTCAGCAACAATGTTTTCACCTATCTGCCAGTGGGGATGGAGATAGATGTGGTCTCTGAGAATAGTTCACAAAGTACAGTAGTGAGACAGCAGAGCTGAGAACCCTTTCACAGAGAACCAAATGGGGATGTGAGAAATTTCGCACAGGACTGACTGCAGTTCTTTGTTTTGTCTGTTTTTGCTTTGTTTTAATCATCATCAAAAACAAAACCAACAGTGCATTATCCTATTTTCTGTCTGTGGAGTTACTAACCAGATTCCAGTCATTCCACTGTAAGTCTGTGGTAGCACAGAAATTGAATTTGGTAGTTTCCCAAAGTTCACTAATATAAAATAACTACATCAATGACCTCTGTGCCCAAATTTCACTAGTGTTAGTGTAAGACTATAAAAATAGTCTTGCCATCAATAGTTTTAATTTTGTTAATATTTACGCTCATAAAATCTGAATGTTTTGAGAATGTAGAGAATTCACTTAACAATATTTGCTACTGGACATATATGTCAGATTTAGAACATTTTTAATTTCCATTTTATTACATATAGAAAAGGAAGCAAGATTCTAACTCTGAAAATGTATCAACTACATGGGCATCATTTATCTTGAATTATACTCTCATTTAATAATTCAGAAAATTATAAGACAATGTTTTACTAAAAGTCTATTAATGTTCTGTGATGGTGGGCATCCCAATCTACATGTGATCAATAGCAAAGTAGTACATACACACATGCACACACATGGAAGCATGTAGAACTGGTGTACTCTGAGAAGGCTAGTGGTAGTGTATTACAACAATATCAGTTTCAGAGTTGTGCTCTTTTATTTATTTATGCTAATTATTACCACTGAACAAATCTGGGTGAAAGAAATGTAGAGTCTATTATAATTTTTCATAGCTGAATGTAGAACTTCTATTATTGAAAAAACAGAAAGATAAGTTCATCCTCCAACAGCATCTTACTGTTTTAACAAACCATCACCATCAATGGACAAGGAGTAGAGATTGATAACTATTTCATGAGGCTTCATTTTTACAATAAGATTAGAAAACCAATTTCAGTTTCTTAGATTGAAAAGCTGGTGATTTGCCCTTTATTGTAGTGAACAACTTAAAAACTCAACCCTACAAATACTTGCTTGTTTTGTTCAGCTCAATGCAGTTCCCACCACTGTGTTCTTTTTCTTTATAGATCTGTGTCTCAAAGTGCCCAGAAAAATTTTTAACTTACCTAGACATGCAACTTATATACAAGAAAGACAAAGAATTCTGGACATACTACAGTCAGTTTTGCAAGACAACTACTATACAACCTGTCAAGGTGTGTGTGTGTGTGTGTGTTTAACTCTAAAACTAGTGAAGACATTTAACTTCTGTTTCCATCGCAAGTGTAACTTGAATATTTGTTTTTGTTTGTTTGAATAGGTAAAATATCTGGATTTATTATAAAGAATGCACACTAAGTAACTTGAACATTTATAATTGGACAAGTTAGGAAATCTTTTAGGAAATAATATCTAAAGGAATCATTGCTTTAAAAACAAATGCACCTTTACATTAAAAAATGTTCTTTATAGCAAATCATTTTTACAGACCTAGGGGGTTTTTTGAGACTATTAAGTCTGTAAATTAACTTCAACTATTCCCTAAAAAAAAAAAATTCTCTTTTGGATATATTTTTTGTTGTCAAGATCTAGGAGCTAATGTCATTTGCAGTTATCATTTCATTAAATGATGATGAAGCTTCACTGGTACTTAGTAACAAGTAGAATTTTACTTCCAGGCTCAGTTTAATAATTATTCGTTTGAAAAACTCTAAAGCCTACGTAAGTTCTAGGTTTATAGGCCTTATTCTCTTGAATAGTAATAACGTTAGAAAAGATTATCTTTACGAAAATAAATTGAAGGATTAGAGCCTCAGGATGTGACTAAAACATAACCTTCAAAGATGTATCTAGGTTTCAGTGGGTCTGATGTTATTGTTGACTCAATTAAATTATAATTGGAACAGTAAAGAATGTCAAACAACTATGTATGTCTGATAATCTCACAATTACTCTTACTATGACAGTAATTTAAAATACTGAGCTTGCTGTGGAGTTAAAGTTTTTAAAGATTTATTTTTATATTGAAAGTAAAAGTTGTCATCCATAGCTTTTGTAATGTTAACATATTCTTCCTTCATTTTTAGACCCTAGCAGAACTTTTAGTAGATGACGATTGTCCATCAGCAATTTTTCCAAGCAAACCTTGTAAGTGGTTATTATTAATCATAGAATTTACCTAGAAGTCATTTATTTTTATTTGTTTGTTTTTGAACATCTAAAATAGGACCAATGTTTTTTAAGGTTGTCTTATGCAACAATGAAAGCTGTATTTAGAATACAGAACAAGGCTTCTCCCAACCCTGTTTTACCAGAAGTTATTTAATTCAGTTCCTTTCACAATTGAAAAATTTAGGACAAAGAAATGTTCTATGATTGGTCAAAGGTTCCAGAGCTAAATTGTCAGAAAGTCAAAGCTAAACTCCAGTCTCCTAAGCCTGGCCAAGTAAATTTCCACTGGTACTCTGTGAGTTTTGGGGTTTTACTGCTTAAAACACAAATTAAAAATTTGTATTTAATATCCCTATGTATTAGGAACTCTATGAATGTACATAAAAACACATACAGACTTGTTTTCATATATCAACTCCTAAATTTAGCAAAAAAGTTTTTTAGTTGAGGTAGCATTTGTCTACAACATTGTATATGATATAGAAGTACAGGATCACCCCTTTTAGCTATATATTATCACACATTACCCACCACCAAGGCACTCAAAAAGCTTTTACAGAAATTGGTGAGTGAAACATTTAGGTGTCATAATAATTTACATTTCAAAATATTTATATGGCTCTTGAATGAACTAATGTTTCATGTCTTTAAAATTATAAACTTTATTTAAAGTAATATCCCATTAAGATAAAAAAAATCCCTCATTTTACTTTTTTAAGAATATAATCCTAACTGCAGAGAAAAAATATTTATATAAATATCCATTGCAACAATATTCAAAAGATCCAAGAAAAAAAGGAAACACTCTCATGTTCAAAAACAAGAATACTTCAATGAATTATGATGTATTTTTTAAGTGAAATATTTTTGAATTGTTAAATATGGCAAATATTGTATGTATATTATACTGTTAAGTAGAATGCAAAATGTTGTATGCATTATAGAGACAGCTATGTATACATTAAAATGAAAAAACTATTCAGAGAAGAAGATTGGAAAGCAAGATGCTAAAATATTAGTTGTTCTGGTAGTGACAAAAATGGACATTTCCTATGTTCTCTCTTTCTGTTTAATTTTTCCATTTTTCCACACTGCATATATGTATATATAATTAATTTTAATTATATATGTGCCTATATATTATATATATAATATATACATATATACACACACATATCTTTTAAAATAGAAGAAATCCAATAGTCATTAGTTTGAATGGAAAATTGGATATCAATGAAATAACTGCCACCAAACAGTGTCTTACATGCTCCTATCACTCTTCTTTGAGTTATTAAGGATCTTGAAGCAAAGATATAGATCCTGGGCAACAAACCCTGGGCAACAAACACTATATACAAGAATAGTCTTACAATTTTTTTTTGGGAGGGGGTAAAAATGAATCAGTCACTGTGGATAAAATAGGCATACAAGTATAAGAAATATTTTGTCATGACAATTAGTTTGTTTAAATCACACATTATAAAGTATAAATGAATAAGACATATCTCTTGTAGTGAGGGGAGGCATTAAAGTGAATATTAAATTAACTTGTATTGCATCCTATTAGGGGACTAAGTATTGCATTTAATCTAATATTGCTCCGCTAATAAAATTCACCTGTTAAAAATTTGTAGAATGAATTAAATGATATTAAAAGAAATGAGAAAATACTCTAGCTATGTATAGTTATAACTTTTTTTTCATAGACGAAAGACTGGAAGAAAATTCATTGAAATTTTAATAGAGCTTGACTGCAGGTGATAGGATTAACTGCAGTAATTTTTTCTACTTTCCAAGTATGTAATTAATGAGCATATTTAATTATTGAAGCTCACTGAGGGAATGAGTGCCCAAAGACAAGCAGTACAATGTTGGGGGACTTTAGGTGGAAACAGTCACATCTGAACAGTAGAAAGGAAAGGCATATACTGAATATCAAGAGCGAGGATGGGGAAGAATCTGGACATACAAGCAAAGGTAAGGGAGCTTCCAAAGCAAAGACTGTCAAAGACTCAGAAAAAAATAGTTCATTCAACAGCAAATATTAACTAGTTCCCGCTGGTAAATATGGATTCAGATAAGATGAAGACTAAAATATATTTAGAGGTTTTGGTAATTTGGAGGTTATTGGACATCACTGGAAGGACAACTTCCACGGATTGGTGGAGGCATAAACATTATAAAGTAGAGAGGAAATAAACGCAGCTGGTGGAGACTACTGGTCAGGGGAGAACAGAAAGATAGGGAAGGAATCAGACATATTTTCAGTACTACTGAAGATGAAGATGGGTAGAAACAAGATCATTTTAAGGCAGGGAAGGTTTTTTAAAGATTGCGTTTTTGCTTTCACTGTGTTAACTTCTTTAATACTTTCAGGTTTAAATGCTACGTGAACCCATGGAAATCAGTGATGTTTTATCTATATATACAAATTATTCATTTTTTTATTTCTCTTCCCTCTTCATTTAAAATTGGGGATTTTAAGATGTTTTTATTCGTATAGGTTAGTAAAAAGGCAAGGATTCTTTTTAATACAAATATGTACATAAAACACTTAATTTTTATCAGGAATTATGCTAGTCTACAAAGTGTGAGCCATTATTGATCGTTTTATAATTTCTATTGTTAACCCTTCCCACCCCCAAAAAACTCATATAACTAAAAGAAGTTGGAAATGACATTATTAAAACTTTATAAAAAAACAAGCTCAGTTGACTTGGTAGCTTAAACTTTAAGTTGGTTTTTATTTCTCAAGGGATTATTTATTTCTAGTTTTCAAGGTTTTATTTGAGCACTTTAGGGTTTTTTGATAGTAATATTAAACTTATCCAAGTTAATGTAACTTTTTAATTAAAATTTGTTACAATAAGAAATACATTATCAGTTTCCTCTTTTAAAACCTGTGTTGTTCATTTTTTTTTAATGCCTGCTTGCTGCCTATACCACACATAAAGTAATGAAGTTTAGAATATAGTTTCAGATTGTCACTGTGTTTGCTTTCAATGTGAATCTTAGAGAGATCAGAAAATCTTCTGGTTAACAAATAGTAGAAAATTAGTTACCTGTACCAAGTTATTTATGTGTCATCTAGCAAGCATTTGATTAGAACTAACAGGAACTTAAAGAAGGGAGGACATAATTAGGAGGAAGTAAATAAGTGGCTACTGTAATTTTAATTTATTTTTACAGTTCTCCAGAGATGTTTCCCTGACTTCTATGTTATAAATGGCACTTTAACAGTAGGAAATAAGACAAGGTTCCCAGATGGAAGTGGAAGGACAAGAAATGCTGTAGAACTGAGAGAAGCTGCAAAGTACGTTTGTTTACATTCTTATTTTCAGTGTCAATGTACCCCATTATTGTACCCAAGATTAAAGTTCCCAATATGTTAAGGGTAAAAGAGAGCATTATGTATCATGAAATATATATGCCACTGTGTATTAGAGAACTTGGTATGTGTTCATTAAGAAAAGTGCATAATGGAGAAACCAAAATCAATTAGAAGGGCAGTATTTTTTTCCTCAAAACCACTAAATATCTCCTTATCAAAATATTTAGAAACGAGATATTGGAAATGCCTTGAAAGACTTTAATATAATTAACTCATAATAAAAAAAAAACAACTCCAAGCTTTTGAAAGCACCATTAAAAAAAAAAAAGGAACTAAGCTAATGAAACTGATGTTTTAAAGGGAAGAAGACCTTAAAAAAGGCAAAATAATCATGATGATTCTATTTCAAGATAGCAATGATGTTGTGTCAAATTTCTCTCATAAATATAGAGAAGTAAATTTACTGTTTCCTTCTGCTGTATACATCCTGGTGTCAACAGAATTGGGAAATATAATTCCCTGGATGAATACAAACGTGTACGCAAACATAAACACACCGCTTCACTGCATAATTCAGTTGCTGAATTAAAAATAAATAAAATATCCTAAAAATTTCTCTTTCATGAAATGCACTAACATTCTCAGTACAGATGCAATTCTGCATCTTTAAACTGTAATACCAACATGGATGGATTTCACAAATATAAAGCTATCTGGAAAAAAAATCACAAAATAATAATACAATTACATTGACCAAAAAAAATCTAAAACAAGCTCAATTGTGTTAAGTTATTCTGTAATACCTATATAAAAACTAAAAAGAAAATAAAGAAAATTGGTAAACTATTATACCAAAAGTCAAGAATATGTTCCCTGTAGGGGATTGAGAAGGTGCTCTCATTGGAGCATATTGGGGAAAGGGATAATGTTATTTTAGTTACATGAGTGTGTTCCCTTTTATCATTTATCAAACGAATGCTAATGGTTTGTGCACTTTTCTCTAAGTGTCCCATTGTAACTTCTTGTCATAGAGAATGGAAACTAAAGGGAATATTCATTCTTGCCTCTATGGATTTTATAGTTCAAGACTGGTCTTATTTAAATTCACGTCTTATAATAAAGTTTCTGCAATATTGAGGGCATGCATCACATTTTGGAAAAGTCATGTTTTCCTTCTGTATGTGTGTGTGTGTGTGTGTGTGTGTGTGTGTATGGTCATAACTACCTTTGTGGGTTTATCAAAGTGACATCTCATTTATTGTGGCTAGCAACAGCAGCTTACAAAAGTACGTTTGTAATAACAAGAGCATTTCTATCTAGAGGTAGTCAAAAAGTAATTGCTTTTCTCTTCATTGAATTCAGTCGTATCAACAAAATCCTAAATTCAAGGGCAATTGGAGTGAAAGTGTTTGAAGACTATACAACAACGTGGTATTGGATCCTCATGTAAGTGAAAGCAGAAGTGTTTCTTTACCAGCCCCAATCTGATTTTATCTTTGTAGAACACTTTCTTCAACTATGCCATTCATACTTGTTAATATAATGTTGATACATCTCAGTTTCTGACATTTTCCTTCAAACAAGGTAAGGATGGAGCATAGATATTTGGAAATATGTCCAGTTTTAGGAGAAAGGTAAAGAATATAAAGTTTGACTTCATTTGTTAAATTATAATTACTCTTATATACATAGACTTTAAATCATTGGAACAGCATCTGTGTACATTTGCTCCACATCACATATTACTGTGAATGTCACATATTTCTGTGGTTCTGTTATCTTTTTCCTTTCCTCAATCTCCAAAGAATTGTTTTGATTTTTAATACATCCCGTCTATGTAATGATTTCAGTCATCATCATCATAACTCACTGTGGTTATGAATAGCTGATTATTAAGGAAGGAAGAGATTTTAAAATTTTAGATGTAAGATTTGCCCCCTAGAAAATTCAGGTAAATGAAAATTCAGTGACAACTGAGTAGATAATGTGTGTCTGTTCTCTCTAAGGTTGTCATCATCATCTGCCTCCTATCTCACCTTCTGGTACCTTAAGAGTATTTATGATTTGATAGAGATCAAAGAGTAAAGTGACAACTTTTTCAAGTTCTTACAATGTCCTTGACAGCCTGGTCCAACTTTGTTTCCCAAATTCATCTCCCCTCATGTTTCTTGATTAACCCTATATTCTAAGCACATCAACCCCCCGTACTTTTGCACATTCTCAGCATAACTTTCTTCTGTTTCCTAAGCAACTCCATCTCATTAATTACTTCCTCTGTGTACCTCACACCCATTGTGTGTGTATGTGATTGTGTACACCTATAAATACACAGAGATAGCTATTTTTATAGAATCTACTGTTTTATTTTTTATTTACCTGGCTTTTTCCAGTCAATAAACTATGAACTCTTTACCATGGTAAATATATATAACTCATCTTTATTTTCCTAACTGCTTTCCTAACTCCTACCTTCTGGTGTAGTTCTTAGAAAACAGTGAGGGAACAAAATGTTATGAAAATCAGATAGCTACAAGCTGTTCAATAAAGTAAAAAAAATATGAATCATATGTAATTAATCATATATTTAGAACTATAAAACTAGAGATTTCACTAATTTTGATGTTTATTTTAAACAATATGGTAATTATTTTCTTTATGCTAGAAAAATCTCGATATCAGGAATTGTAGTCTCTATTTGGCAATAGTTAAACTAATTTCCTTATTGTAAGACCCAAATGTCACTAATTTGTTTCCATGTTTCTTCTTTATTCTGGATTTTCCACTATTACACAAAAAAGTATATATTTTTAAAAAAGTGTATATTATTGATAAACTATCCTACTTACCTTACCTAACACACATATTGAAACTCTCTTCACCCAGGCATCTCTCATACCACTAGAAGGTTAATACTTTATTTTCAATTCTTGTTTTTTCATCTGTTTCATAAAGTCAAAGGCTGATATGCTAAAACTTAGTTATTAAGTCAGAATTTTATATAGGAATTTAAAAGACAAGAATAAATAACTATAGTTACCCCCTATCCCTAACCATTTTTTAATATTCCCTTTGGATTACAGCATAGAATAATCCTTTAACCATATAGGTAAATATTAAAATATCTGTGATTAATCTTCTGAAGTTAAATCATAAAACTCTGCAAGATTGTGACAAGATATTTTGATGCCCCTTAGGGGCATTACCTTTTTCTAGACAGTTCTAGATTCTAACTGTTTGAGATAGTAATAATCCAGAAAGTTTCTTTTAGTTACTTGGTATATAAAACAGCACAGATTTATTATGAATATATTTTAAAATGTTATATATTGGGTAGCTATAAAGGAAAAAAATAAGAATTGGCAGGTAGGTCAAAATAGTAGATTGGAGGAATTGTGTTTTTCATGAATAATGAGTAATACTGGACTGTGGTTGACCTGGGCACATGTAGATGAATCATGTAGAAGGTCTCTGATGTTCTATTATTTCATATTAAAGTTAACTGAAACCATTATTTATACTTTTTAATATTAGGTTTCTGTAGTTAGGTTAAAAGATAATCTAAGAATTATTTTGAACAAAGAAAAATATTTTCTTGCTATTTTATGTCAAGTTTAGCATTTTTGACCTTTGTTTCATTGTGCATATTTTCTTTCAGTGGCTTCATTATTGCCATGGTCCTTAGTTGGCTGTTTGTGATACTTCTGAGATACACAGCTGGATTACTCTTCTGGGTCTTCCTATTTGGTGTGATTGGAACTATAGGTTATGGTAGGTATCACCCATCTTAAAATCTTCAGTTTCAGAACTTTCTTACCAGTTGCCATGACCAGTCACTACAAAGCATTCAATCTGCAGTGGATTTATTTTTTTTACCTCAAAAAGTGTTAAATTAAGAAAAAACTTTACCTTAAAAGAGTGCTAACAAATGAATAGACAAAACCAAACAAACTCTTGGGGTTCTACTGCAAGATTGAATTACTAGAGGGGGAGAAAGAGGATGGGTAAAGGATACAGGGGATTCCATGGACTGTGGTAAAGAACTATGGGTGACTTGCTGGTGGGTGTGTTGCAATAACGTACATTTGAAGAGATGTGAACCCCTACCCCTAAAACATACACAATGTTTCAATCAACAGTAGCAGCAGTAAAAAACAAACAAAAATTCAGTATGTGTCAATTCCTCCTTTCCCCAAATGTTCTGTTATTTTTGTTTACTAATCTTCGGTTTCATACTTCATGGGTATTAAAAAGGAAGTGAAAAGAATTCAATCTAGGTTAATGAAAAACATTTCAGATAAATCCTTTTATTCCTTTAACTTTTCTACCTGATCAAAAGTCAGGTCTGCATAGTTAAAGTGTCATCTATTGTTGTCTTTCAGATCAGTACTTTCAACCCAGGTTCTGTCATACATTTCAATAATTGGTCATTGCTCCATAATGAGGTATCACCCTCTAGAGGCGAATATTTTGAATTACACTCATTGGATGGAGAATTACCTTATTACAAGACTGAAATTTAATCACTAATTAAAATCCTCCCCCAAACAATGTTGTTATATAACGTGAACACTAAAGAATGGATTTAAAGTGTCTCTCAAAGAACAATAGAGCACTTACAGCAGCACTCATCAGTCTTTTAACAAATATTTGTGTTTGAGCTTCTCAAAAGAATTTTCCTAAGTCATAATCAAAAGAAGGATTTTTCCCTATGAAACCATTTGAACTGATTAAGGTGGTAGACATTTAAAATAAAAATTTCCTGTTTCTATCACTTGAAGAACTTTGCAGAAATCAAAGAATACTGTTGAGTTCCCAGATTTTGGAATTAGTCTGGGTTCTAATCCCCGCTCCAATCCATATAACAGAGTGATTTTGAAATGTTTTCTATTAAGATCCAGTTTCCTTATCCATAATATCTGCATCATAATAGTATCTCAACCTCACAAGATTATAGGATTAAATGAGGAAAAAGAATAAAAGGTTTTTAGAAGAGTGTCTGGAATACAGTCATTGTTCAATACGTGTTAAATATTATTTTGATCATTCTCATGACCCTCAGTGAATTTTCTAGACAGTCATTCATGTCTCTTTTGGTTTTTCTTAGCTTCCCATAGTGTGAAGCTGCCCACAAGAAGGTGGGTCAGGCTGGAAAATGATGACAAGAACAGTAGTTCCCTAATCAGAAACTTTCAAGAAAACCTTTTATTTGAAAATTTTTATAGTTCCTCTTTTTGCTCAAAATAACCCATTCCCGTTATCACTGTTGAGTCTGAGCACCTGATTCAATCACCCTTTTATTGTCATCAAGAAAGAAGGGAGCAGTAAAGTGAATGTCTTACTGATTTGTCTCAAGAAGCAAGAAAAATCTGAGATTGGCTATAGTGCCAATCTCAAAGCAGAGAACAGGGAAAAGATAGTCAATTTATAAAAAGTACTGGCAGGACAACCAATTTCTGCTCCCAGGTGACTCCCTAGGTAGTCCTAAACTAGCAATTAAAGGTGTGGAAATAGCTTGAAGCTATTCACTGGATGGTGAAATGTCCAGCCAGTTTAGAAAATATAAGTATGGCTGATGTACTTTCCTTTGCAACTATCTTGGACAACTAACTTTCCACATCATGGGATACCAACAATTTCATCTAGACATTAGTTTATTTCCTAGGGCAAGGGACAAGGTGGATGTGTCATACTGAGAAGAGAAAACCCAGGCTATTTGTGGGCAGGTGTCCAAGTTAATAGTTACTTAGGAGAAGACATAATACTAGGCTGCAAAAACAGATTTGGAGATTGAAAAAAAAAATCCCAGATCCATCACATTTTAACTGTGTGATAATCTACAGGTACATATTCTTGCTAATTCAAAAATTCCCTAGCTATATAATTGAAATCTGTATTAATAAAACTAGAGCACATAAAGTTCTAAAAAAGTTGCCTAACACATAGTAATTTTTCAACTGTCATGTAGTAATAATGTCCCTTTATATGGAAACAAAGTATTCTACTATGCTTATATAGCATAATTTATTTATTCACTTTTTCTTAATAGTCATTAAAGTTGTTTCTAGTCAAAGAAAATTTAAGGTCAGATTTTACCACCACATCCAGACAAAACCTGAAAGTATTTCTATTGATTACAATAGCATAGTTAAACTCTTAGATACAAATAAAACTTTACTGTGCCAACAAGGATCTTGCCATTATAGAAAGGACTGTGGTAACCAGTTTCATGCAGACGTATGTATTAAATGTATAGCTCAGTTCTCAGAAAATAGCATTTCATATTGGTCTGTTTTCTTTCCTTTCAAGGAATATGGCACTGTTACCAGCAATACAACAAGCTTCAGGGAAATCCGGGCTCCTCTCACTTAAGTATATATGATATCGGTCTTCAGACTGACTTAAGCATGTACTTTCAACTGAAACAGACGTGGTTTGTATTTAGTGAGTGGATTTTAAAAATTCATTTTATGAAAATTATAATACTGAGAAAACATCTTTTTGTCTAAAAGGAAACTCGGGTTTGTGTAACCTGTTGAACACATTTATTGCTAGTCATTATATAAATGTGTCTGTCATCTTATTAGCTACATTAAACAGGAAAGTCATGAAAGGAAATTTAGTATAGAATCTAAAAAAATATTACTTTATAATGGTCTCAAGATATCATCTTCAACTTAAGTTGGTTTGACTGCAGAAGATTTTGGCTTGATATACAAGATAATGTTTTAAAGGAAAAAAGTCTTGGTAATGGTGATTTTAACACAATTTTTAAAGCAAGGTGAATTCAGAGAGGGTTTTAATATATTTTTAGAATGGGCTTATCATATTCCTTGCACTGTTACAGAGATTCACATTCTTTTATCAAGACATAAGAAATGACCTCTAATTACATGTTGCTTTAAAAAAGTTATGTTTATATTGTTGAAGTTAGAGAGTGAAGAAAAGACATTTTTAAAGAGTCCTGATAAGGAGTCTAAAAAGAGCTTGAGAGGGGAACAGTATATTGGGGGGCACCATGATTCGGGGTATGCATCCCACCTCCCTAAATTTGAAAAGTTGATTATGCCACTTCCCCTGAAGGTCATCTTGCTTTCAAGGACAGGCTAACTTTTTGTCACCAAAATACCAATTGATTTTTTTTACACTATTGGGATATTGACCCTGTGCAAAAGAACATAGAAGTACCCTAGCTAAAACAATGCTTTCTTGTATCAAGGCAGGCCATACTTCTGAGGAACTTTTTTAGCAGAGGGCCTAGGACAGCATTGAGAGATGCTTCTTCAGCAGTATACAAAGGTTGATGACCTAGTCTGGCAGCAGAGAAGCCCTGCTAGTTTCCTTTGTCTGTCATATTCACTTTCTCTTTTCCTTGTATAGTGCTGGATGAAAAAGTAAAATCTTTGTTCCCATGTCTAGGTCTCATGTAAACTTAGCTCCCTTCCCATAACATGTTTTTTTTCAAATATGTCACAAAAGAATTCTGTTTTTAGTCAGGCACGGTGGTGCATGCTTATAAACGACAGCTTATGGAGTTGCAGTGGGGTCTGTGGATCACTTCGAGTCCTGCCCTCCTGCCCAGGGCAACACAATGAGACCTAGTCCCAAAAAATAGCTGGGTGTGGTGGTGCACGCTGATAATCCTAGCTACCTGGGAAGCTGAGACTGGGGATTGCTTGAGTCTGTGTATCCTGGGCAACGTGAGCCTGCAGTTCCATGGGCAAAAACAGGGAAACCTAGTCTCAAAAAAAATTTTTTTTCTTCTGTTTTCAGGCATTTCTTTTTAGCTGTAAAATTCAAGCATCTTTCTCTTTCCCCTCAGCAGTCTTCTTACTGTTATCTATCATTTCTAAAGATGATGAGTATCATCCATCATGAAGTCTTTATCTAGTTTTTACTCTCCAGTGGATCTTGGTTACAGGTTCAGTGGTCATCCTGCTGTCTTTTAAGAGCATCCACACTAGACTCATCTCATTAAAATGAGCAGAATCTGCCATCAGAACAGCAAGGTTGTATTTGGGGGGCTGAAAATACAGAACTTGCTTCTCTTTTCAAAGCTAGCAATAGTAATCTTTCCTCAAGGGAGCTTTGGTTGTCACAACCCATTTATCATCCAATGATTGTTTTGCTCTGGATATAATTCTAGGTAACAGGTACAAGACCAGAGTGTGAAATCACACTCATTGGCACATACACTGAAAATAATCAAAGTTACCCAAATAAAAACAAATTGTTATGAATCTTGAATTGTGTTAGGAGATGACTCTGTTTTCATTTCTGCTAGCTGTTATTCTAGTCTCCTCCTCTGTGAAGTTAGAATTATACCAGGTGCTCTAAATATCTTTTTTTTTCTCATTCAAAGGCAAGGAAGGAATACAAGCCATAGTTCAAATGAAACTTAAATTTCTTTAATATTTGTGTAGATAATTCTATGAAAGCAGATGTTTAATATACAGATTTTTATAGGTGAAATTTCAGAAAATAAAGTGATTCTGATATATTGCACATTTTTAGACTATCTGAATATAATGATTTCAACTTAATATCACTATACTCTACAAGTTTGGGACTCAATTTAATGTTTTAAAGGATCAAATGTGCATGAGTACTTACATCTTTCCTCATCTTTGGATCAAATGATTTCTACTTACTTGGAGGTACTAGTTCCAAGATTTGTGTAAATAGGAATTTTAATGGTACAACAATAGACTGAAATACAGAATGTCCTCCCACTGGAAGTGTTAAGGCATGAGCAGAATAGCTATCTAAGAAGAATTTTTATTGAAGAGGTCCTTTTCTGGGTGGGAATATAATTTTCATTAAATTTCTTTATAAATATGGTTTCTCTTATTAGAAATTCTGTATTTCTTTACTTTAGATTTCATGTCTTGACTCTCTGACATCTTTGTAATCAGAATGCATAATAAAATCAATCAGTAGATAGTTAATGAAGGCTATCTTAACTTTTTTTTAAAAACTAAAGGTATGTCTTAGAATTGAGGAAATAAAATAGTTAAAACAATTCGCCTTCAGGGGGAAACTAATTCATTTTAGTTTATAAGAAAATTAAAACAATCTGGGGGCAAGGCATTTATTATAAGAATTTACAAGTGTCTTATCAAATTCAAAAATGTAAAAGGACAACATACTGGATCCATGACTCAAAAAAGTCACAGAGAACTCAAGATTTCTTCTCTTTGTTCTTTCCTTATACAGAAACAATACACTTTATTCTATCTTTGCAGATTCATTCATGTAATGTAATAAATTCATTTCACACAGCCCATTATTTTTTATAACTTTTAGTTGAAGCAATATATAAACCTTAATTTGACACTGAACAAAATAGCTGTAGTTCTGATAAGAACAGATACTACACATGATCTTAGCCGAAAGGCTGAGAAGCAACGATATCTGTAGTTCTAATTCTAAGACTTTCGCTGGACAGTTTGGTTTAAGTTAACACTGACACTGTAACAGCCATGATGTATGGAGTAACAGGTAAAAGTGCAGTAGCTAAAAGTCTGCTCTGTCAATCAATAAGGTGAATTAATTGAGAGGTACTGTGAACAGGGTAGACAGCTCAAAACATTTCTTCTGTAATGACTCACTCTATCAAGTAAAAGTGGAACTTTGAAGATAGAGTTAGCTAAAGCAACCCTTCCCTCATCTCATACCTATTTTATCATTTCTGTAATTGGTGTGAATTGTTTGCATAAAGAAAATGAGGACTGGTCTGGTGCTGTGGTGAGTACTTTTAATCCCAGCCTAAAATGGGAGGCCAAGATTGGGAATCGCTGGAGTTCGCGGGTTGGAGACCGCCCAGAGCAACACAGCGAGACCTTGTCTCAAAAAATAGCTGGGCCTGGTGGCGCCCATGTGTAATCCCAGCTACCTGTGAGTCTGAGACTGGGGATCACTTGAGTCTGGGGTAACCCGGGCAACGTGAGTCTGCGCTTCCCCGGGTTACATAGCAAGACCAAGTCAGGAAGGAAGGAAGGAAGGAAGGGAGGAAGGGAGGAAGAAAGGAGGGAGGGAGGGAATGAAGACTATCCAGTTAAAATGTACAAGCGTTAGCTAAATATTTTAGTCTAGATTTCTAGCTTTTCTTGGAGGTTGTAAGAGAGTGTTTCTAATATTGGCATTTTTGCTAGAATTATGACATGATCATGGAGGAATGTTTGTTTTTTGGATTGCTTTATATCACATGCCATTTTGTTTGTTTGTTTGTTTGTTTTGTTTAAAGTGATATTGCTCTGCATACTTGAAGTGCTTGTCATCCTCATGGTGATTTTCCTCAGGAACAGAATTCGCATTTCTATAACCCTGCTGAAAGAAGGGAGCAGGTAAGACCTTGATGGAGAAATGCATGTGTTTACCAGTCAGTCAAATTAGTCACTTCCCCTGTGTTGAAACCCCTGGCTATTTTTCCTTTAAGAAAACTTGTGAAAGGAATCTGCTTTACACTGAAAACTTAAGTTCTGATTTTACCACTTATGAAAAAACTCATGCTTGTAAGTCAGTTTTTCAGTGTCACCAACCTTCAATTATCAGAGGTTAAAATAATGTTAAGAACCTGACTAGTCTGTGTATTATTCCTTTTTAAACATCAAACTTATATTAGAATAAGATGTGTGAAAGTGATAAGGTACTACATAAAAATTAGTTATATTACATATTGTGTTATTTCCATACTGAGGCATGTGTTAATATTAATGCTTGAGATTGTTTGCAGAACTTTAAATCACCATAATCATATGAAGTCAATTATATGTTATTACCATTTCTATATGAGTGACAAAATTTGCTATAGCCAAAATCATGGATCCTAGCAGCACCACACGATACATTTTGTATTTACAGCTCTTAATTCAGAAATATTTAATACCCAGTCATTTTTATTTGAAAATACTACAAAATAAGCACTATATTTTTCATAAAAGTCATGCTGGGAAGTAATAAAACCTATAGTTCGTAAACTATTCCAAAAGGTCACTTGAAGATAATCCTTTAAAATTTTGAATAATGGGAAAAAAACATGGAAAGTGTTATGCTAAATCAATAGATCTCATTAATTTTCAAATGGTGAAAAGTAAGTTACTAGTGACACAGGACCAAGTTATTTTAAATAGTCTTTAAGAATTATTTTGACAGAATTGTCATCTATGATACTAGTAGTACCACCTAACACCAGTGGCTTAAGTAGTTAGCAATTTGTTAACCTCTCTTTCCTTCCAACAAAAACTGAAGCCCCTATCTTCACCACTAGAAACTACTAATTTGTTGAGTATATTTCTGAAATAATATGATGTATGCAATTCATTATAGCTTGCCCCACTATTATGTTTTAAACACATATGTGTGTGTATGTGTGTGTGTTAAAAGGTTGTTACAACTGTGTTTGGTTGATGGTTTGTTGAATTGGAATAAGTGGATGTGAGAATACTGGATAAACATAAGGATGTTCAATTATTCACTAAACGTCAGTGTTTGGAGAAAGGAGAGAAGATTATAGCTTAATGAAGTGAAGAAGGTAATGTGCAAAAGAAATTCAAGACAAGTAAAGGCACTGGAGATGGAAGTAGCTTCATCATAATTTTAGGGGCAATGTCACAATCAGTATTGATTTTAATTCAATGTCATAAAGAAAAAATTACTTGGATGTAGTTTGAAACTAAGTTGGTGAACATTTCAAAATTGCTGTTTGTGAGGAAATATCAAATAATTTGTAATCCTGGAGAACAAAAGAATAAAAGTTGAAAGGTTGCTCTTTGGGAAAGGTAGTGATTTCCTCTCCAGAAGGAAGCAGGTGTCAGTTGAAAAGGCAGAACTTTCTAATGCTCTTATCACCAAAAAAATAGAGTAAGTTCAGTCATAAAAAAAAAAAATGCCCCTTATCACTCAATATAATCAAAGAGGCTAATGAACAGATTTTGAAGAAAGTACAAAAGGATTTCTAAATTACAGAGGAACTCGCAGATTTGCTCAGATGATCTTCAAGGCCCCCTTCAATTTTAAAAGTTTAAGAAAAAGAAAAACATGATTATGACATATCTGTGGCATGAATTCAACATGAGCAGTGAAGGAATGTCTCTAATTTACTAAAAATAAGTACATGAATAAAAATTTAGAACCAACTAAGACTATGCCTGAATGATCAGCAAAAAAAGTGTTGGTTGTTGTTATCACTGTTCTTAAAACTAATTTAACTAAGTTATTTCTGGTTCTAACATCAGTTTTAATTGAGAAATTACAGTTCTCAATGTTGAATTTCAACTATTTGTTTTATTTCAGAGCCATTGGATACATCCCTACTACATTAATTTATCCATTTTTGACCTTCATTTTCCTCTCAATCTGCATTTCCTACTGGGCTGTGATAGCAATGTATCCTTTGACAATGGACAACTTTAAAACCTAGGTCTATACTGCTCTTCAGAAACCAGGAATTTGTGCCCAGTGTTTTCCACTGGGAAGAGAAATATGCTAGAGAAATAACTGGATTTTTTTTTTGGGGGGGGGGCATCTCTTTAAAAGTTTCTGCATACCTATTGAAAGTCCCTTCAAATAGGAAATAGGGTAGTTTGTTCTATTTCACTTCCTTCTTGGCAATATATTAAGGAAGCTTCTACATGTGTAATTGTTTTTAAGGGACCACTCAGTAGAGCTGACATCTGTTATATTACTTTAGATATGAAAAAAAAAAGAATGGATCACCAAATTAGAAGTTTCTAAAAGTTAATCTCTCAAGAAACTTCTGATTTATTTGCATTATCTTCTTTGCCACTTACTTTAAATCTAGCAGCAAATGGTTTAGCCTTAATAGAATCATTAAGTTACTTGGCTACATCTGGGGAACCTATATATAAAGTCATAACCACAAAAGGTCAATGTAAATATGAAAATAATACCTGTGACCCAGAGGTAAGTAAAAGAAAGTCTCTCATTTATTTATTTTGATAGAAACTCTATTATAGTTTATCTGGCAGTGTAGAAATCACCCTAAAATAGAGACTGTGTGCATTAGTGGGGGTACAACTATAGTCAGGGAAAGAAGGCCTAGGTCAGGTGTTAGCAGAATACAGAAAATGGTGGACAGAATAAAGAGAAAGTTTATTTATTACTCTGTGAATGCATTTGTCCCATCATATGCCTAAGAAGCAGACATGGTCAACAGCAATAATACATGTGAAATTATTGTAAGCACAGAGTGAATTTACAACGGAAAATGAGATGTTTTTCAAAACTCATTATAGAAATTGATTAAGTGACATGATAGAAATAGAAAAAAGAACAGAAAGAAAAGAAGAAAAAGGCAGGACATGCAAGTAGGGGACTAGGCAAGATGAGAAGATAGATAGCATTATCTTGGAATGGCACTTAATATTATATTATTCTTTTTTTTTTTCTGAGTGCAGATTTTTAATGCAACTGATATTCCCAAAATTTGTCCTGGGGCTCAGTGTAACTTTGCTTTCTATGGTGGATCGACCCTGTATCATCAACATATCACTGCCTTCCAGCTATTCAATCTATTTGTCTTTCTCTGGCTTATAAACTTTGTCATTGCATTGGGTCAGTGTGCCCTTGCTGGTGCCTTTGCTACTTATTACTGGACCTTGAAAAAACCTGATGATCTTCCACCATGTCCACTTTTTACTTCATTTGGAAGAGCCATACGGTAAGATCCACAATGAACCCTATAACTATGTTCTCAATTATATATATATGTGTGTGTGTGTGTGTGTGTGTGTGTGTGTGTGTGTGTGTGTGTCTGTATCTATATATAGATTTTTTTTGAGGTCTCTCTGTTTTTGCCCATGGGAACCGCAGGCTTACATTGCCCGGGGTACCACAGACAAGCAATTCCCAGCCTCAGCTTCCCAAGTAGCTGGGATTACAGGCGCTCACCACCACGCCCAGCTAATTTTTTGGAACTAGATTTCACTACCTTGTCCCAGGCTTGACTCGAACAGCAATCCCCGGTTACTGCCACAGCTTTCTAGGCTGCTGTTTACAGTCATGCACCACCGTGCCTGGCCCCCAATTATATTTAATGTGTGCATAATTCAACCTAATGCTTATAATTCAGGTGGCAAGGTAAAAATAAAGTCAAAGTTTTATTCAAGATTTTTTTAAGAAGAAATTCTTGGCTTTGTCTGGTTTTATAGCCACAGTTTCACAGTTAATTCCCTACCAAGCCAATATCCTTATAAAAGCCTTAAGTTACTGGAGATGAAAAAAGTTAGGGGAGGGCAACACATTAAAGACCAAAGATTAACTTGGCTCAGTTTCTCTGTAGCTTGGCTCAAACATCTTATTTTATCATGACAGATTGTTAGTATTATTTTTATATATAAAAGGCAAAAAAGATGTATACATTTTAAAATCCTCTATGATAAACTTTATTGATCCAAATAAGAGAGTGTAAGTTCTTCCCAATCAATCCTTCTGCAGATTTTTTCCTTGTAAAAATGACTTAACTAGCATTTAGTTAATAAAAGATATTCCAACTTTTATTCTCATTTTATCTTTTGTCCAGATATCACACAGGATCCCTAGCATTTGGATCTTTAATTCTTGCAATAATTCAGTTCTTTAAGATCATCATAGAATATGTGGAGAGACGTATTGAAAGTAAGACTCCAGAATTCATCTTTTCTTAAATTTCTTGACTTCTATAAACAGAATAGATTGGAGCAGGGAGTTGGGAGATACAACTTGACTGAAATTTGGACTAAGTAATTAGCACAAAAATGATCCAACTGAGATTATATTTGGAAGGGAAAGTCAATGGACTTACTGAAAAATTAGATATAGCTGGCAGTGCAGGGAATGACAAGAGAGAAGAGGAATGTAGTAAAAAAAAGAAATAGTATGAGCTACATTTTTTTACAAAGATGCAGAAGCTAGACTGATAAAGTTTCAAAGAAGAGATTAAGAATTGTTGACCTGTTAATTTTAAATAGGACGGTGGAGATATCATGTATATCCAAACCTAGAACTCAAAAAAGGTCAGGCTTAAAATATATGTTTCTCTATCTGGCTTATTTCACTAAGCATAGTAATCTTGTAGGTTCGTTCATGTTGTTGCAAATGGCAGGAATTCATCATTTTTTGTTGTTGAATAGAATTAATTATGTGTATGTTCCCTAATAATCAGGGAAATGCAAATTAAAACCACACTTAGATACCATCTTACAGTAAGAATGGCCCATACAAATAAAAGACAACAACAAATGTTGGCGTGGATGCAGAGAAAAAGGAACTCTCTTACACTGCTGGTGGGAGTGCAAACTGCTCCAGCCACTATGGAAGACTGTGTGGAGGACCCTCAAACAATTGAAAGTGGACTTACCATTTGACCCAGCAATCCCACTACTGGGAATCTACCCAGAGGACATGAAAACATTCATTCAAAAGGACACCTGTACGTGCATGTTCACTGCAGCTCTGTTTATAATTGCCAAGATTTGGAAACAAACCAACTGCCCCAAAACAAATGATTGGCTTAAAAAAATATGGTACATATACACGATGGAATACTATGCATCCATCAAGGAGGACAAACACATGTCATTCGCAGCAACCTGGATGGAACTAAAAAGACTCATATTAGCAGAAATAAGTCAAAAAAAAAAAAGAAGCACAGTATGGTCTCACTTTTATGATGGATATAGGGAAAAACAAACAAACGAATAAGAAAGAATGAAAACAACCAATGGTACTGAACCATGGAGCTAGAGAGGAAGGGGAAGAAAGTGGGGGAGGTGAAGAGCACAAAACATCAGGATGGTTAACAAATGTTAGTGAAGTGGGAAAGCCCCGGGGTACACAATAATGGAATAATGTAATATAAATATAAATATACATATATATGCAAATTTTAAAAAAGAATTAATTATGTGTATGTATCTTCTCTATCCATTTGTCAGTTGATAGGCACTTAGGTTGTTTCCAGTTGTTGGCTATTGTAAACAACACTAATAGACATTATGGTAAAGATATTTCCTTGTATTAGTGTTTTTGTATTTGAGAGGGTGGTAAATAACCTAGAAATGGAATAACTGGACCACATGGTATTTCTATTTTTTGTTTTTGGAGAAATCCCCATACTATAATGACCACAGCAATTTATATTCCCACCAACAGTGTACAAGAGTTTTCTTCTCCCCAAATTCTTTCCAAAAATTCTTTCTTATTTTTTAGATAATAGCCATCTCACAAGTATGAGGTAATATCTCATTTTTTGGTATGTATTTCCTTAATAAGAGGTGATGAACATCTTTTCATGTGCCTACTGACCATTTTGTCTGCCTCCTTTGGACAAGTGTTTATTCAGATCCTCTGGCATTTTTAATTGGGTTGTTTATTATTGAGTGTTATGAATTCTTTGGATATTTTGGGTATTAAACTCCTGTCAGTCATAAGATATAAAAAGTAGGGGCCATTCCTTGCACAGCAGCTGCAAAACCTTGGGCACTAGATATGTGTAAATTCCCTCTTGAGAGACATTGGTGACCTACTTTTATAATTGGAGTGAGCTAGAGGGAGAAGGTAGCAGAAGTTTCCAATGGTCTCCCTGGGCTCCATGGAGAATCACAGCTAGTCCCTATATTCATGCAAATTAAAAGACAGACCCTCAGGCAGCAGGTTGTAAGTATGCAGTCAGCCCCCTCTTGGAGAAAAACTGGGTGATAGACATTTCTGCTTGTTCCCTTTGCACTAAGCTCTGGGAAAATAGCAGAAACTGTTAAAAACTGGGTGTTTCTTGGGATTTAGGTTTTTGTATTCCATAATCCTCTGTGACTTGGAGCTTGCATAAATAGATGTATAGAATTCCACCCCCTGTGTGGGAGCACTAAAAACTGGAGACCTAGAAGTGCTATCCAAACCAATTATTATTTTTTAATAATTTATTTTTATAATAATTTTAATTTTATTCATTCTTTAGATTTTACAGTATCAGCAAATGGTTATTGGAAAGCCTTACTCCCCCTCCCCCGTTTAATACCCCTCTCTTCACTCTGGCCCCTCTCCTTATTGTTTTTTGATTTATGTTGAGTCCTTTGGTCTCTTCATTTTCTCTGGCAATGTCCTTTTCTTGGGTAAGGGACTGTGATCCTAGAATATAACAAGCTGTGTTGGTAGATGTTCAGTCTTATCTCTGCACTGGGTAGCAGTTCATTCTCATTTGAAAACTATTTGTGTTTTCTCATTGTTGACTATCTTCAATCAATTCCATTCATTATAGAACATACATGCTGTGAAAGGTTATCTGCTGAAAGCCTTTGAAGGTCATTTCTTCTCCTTCAAATTGTAGCTTTGTGTGGGGTTGGGGTCCCATCTCTGTGACCGTCCTCTCCCATGGAATGAGGAGGGGCACCTTGCTTTCTTGAGTTGCAAATCAGCCCTTAGTTTTTGGCATGTTCACTCATTGTGTGGCCTTAGGTGTGACTCTGTGACAGATGATGTCCATGATCATTTCTCCAGTTCATTATATGTTGTCTTTATCGCAGTTCCTTCTCTTGCATTCAGCTTGAATGTGTGCACAGGATTTTGCTCTGGTCCCTCACCACTTCTATCCATTCTATGGATTATTAGTTCTCTTCTCATTCCTTCTGAGGACTAACTGGGGTGAAAGTGAAAGAGAGGGGGGCTGCCTTTATAGTCCCTCACCGTCCTCCCACCATCCACCCCTACCCTCTACCTCCATCCCCACCCCCCCAAACCCTCACCCCTCAGATGGCTGAGCCTGCACCCTTGCATGCTCCCCTTGAGCTAAGAGCAGGGGGCAACATGGCTCTGCTGATCCAGGCTGCAGATGGCTGCCCTGTGCCCTTCCAGGGCTCACCCAGCTTAGGGGGCTTATCCAGGAACCTTTACCCCCTTTGCGTCCTGCTGGCAAGGGAGTTCGGATGGCTAGGGACCTGGGCACGCAGGCAGCTCTCAGGTGACTGCCTGCTGGTGGGCGGGACTCTGTTTTTCTTATGTTCCATGTATTAGTGTAACTATTTGGATTCTATCTTTTTCTTTCTGACTTGTTTCTGCTAATGTGATTTTTTTCTAGGTACCTCCATGTTATCATAAATTCACCAAATTTGTCGTTTTTAATTGATGAGTAGTATTCCACTATGTATATATACCACATCTTTTTCATCCATTCTGTTTTGGGACATTTGGGTTACTTCCATGTCCTTGAAATTATAAATAGTGCTGCCATAAACATAGCAGAGGCTATTATTTGCATAACAGAAAGGAAGGAGTCAGTGAAAACACAAGGTGGTCTATGAAGGCATTTACCTGCAGAAGGTTAGGATTTAAACATGCCTGGGAGAGGCAGGCAGCTGATCTGAGTTTAAGTTAGAAAGCCTCTTTTACCTGATAACAGTTCAGTCTTTAAAAAATAAGTGTTCATAAGGTTAAGATAAAGTGGAATCTTTGTATATTGATGGTGGGAATATAAAATGAGATTGACATCATGAAAAACAGCATGACAGTTCTTCAAAAAGCAAAAGATAGAAATTCATCTGATCCAAAAATTCACAAAAGAGGGAATTCAAACAAATACTTGCACACCAATATTCATAGTAGTAAATCACAAAAGACAAAAGGTAGAAACAATTCAAATTTCATTAACAGATAAAAGAATAAACAAAATGTGATACACACACAATAGAATGTTAATCCATTCTCAGCCACATATGAAATGATGAACCTTGGAAACTTTATGTTAAGTGAAATAATAATGATACAAAAGGACAAATATGTATGACTGCATGTATATGAAATGATCTAAAAAAGGCACTATTATACGCAAAGAAGATACAATGTGGATTACCGACAGCTAGAAAAAAAGGGGAGAATGAATAGCTTATTTTAATGAATGTAGAGTTACTACTTGAGATGAGGAGAGATCTTAAACAGATAGTGATGATGACTGTACAACATTATGAATGTACTTAATATTACCAAATCATTACAATGATTATATATAGCTACAATTAAAACATTTTTAAAGCTCATTAAAGGATTTTTTTAATTAATAATGTCTGGTTGTAAATCATTAATAGATCTAAATATCTTCTCATAGATGCCCAAAACAACTTTGCTAAATTCCTACAGTGCTGTATGGCTTGCTGTTTCTGGTGTTTAAACAAAACAGTGAAGTTTTTGAACAGAAATGCCTATGTTATGGTAAGTAGGTTATTTTTTAATTTACTTAATTTCTTTGTAAACCCAACCCCCATATCTACACTTCCATCTCAAAAACACATTTACATCAGGCAGTTGAATTTGTTACTATGTTGAAATAAGGGTCTTTAAATCCAAGGTTACCTAAATATTACCTTTTTGGAGAGGAAAATATTTGCTTTAAAAAGTTTGGAGAGGAAAATATTATTTGTTTTAAAAGTTTAAAATATTATTAAAATATTGTATGTCTTTGACACAGTTTATGGAGAAAAAAAGTTTACTTAGTCTATGTCTCAGTTTGAGAAGAAAAATACTTTCTAGTTCCAAGATTCACAGGTTTTTAAAGAAGGGTTTGTTCCTTTTATTAAACCCTGAAATGCATGTGCATTGACAATGCCTAACTGAATTTGTTATTTCTTATGGGAATATGAAGTTTTTACAAGTTTTTTTTAAAATAGGGGATCCAAAACTATATTTCTAAAATGTAGTGACTCTAGCTTTCTGACTCATAATCACAGTAACATAAAGTCAACAAGAGTTACTCAAATAGTCTTTAACTTACCTCCAGTGATAATATTATTGATCCTTTTAATGAAGTATATTAAAATGAATGAAGTATATTGAAATGTATTGAGTTTCCTGAGAGTAAACACTATAGCATTTAATCCATCAACCAACAAACTCTAGTAGATATAGTTCAGACACAGAATTCTTGTCCTGAAATGTGAGAAAAGAAAAAGAACCTACCTCTTCAATATTCTCTAATCCCTTTGGTGTTTAAAGGCATATAGGTAACATCTGAAGCATACCTTGTTGTCAACAATGCTGAGTTTGTGCAGTAGAATTGAGGGAAAAAATGGCTCCTGCAAAAGCTGAAATTTTGAAAAGAGGAATCAGTTATTCTGTGGATTGTCTGGCTATTTTTGCCCGTGGAACCGCAGGCTCATGTTGCCCTGGGTACCACAGATCAAGCAGTTCCCAGTCTCAGCTTCCCAGGTAGCTGGGATTACAGGCGCGCACCACCACACCCAGCTATTTTTTTGGAACTAGGTCTCGCTAGTTCCAAAGGGCCCCAGGCGGGACTCGCTAGGGCCCCAGGTGGGACTGGAACTGCTATCCCTAGCCCCAGTCGCTTCATAGGCTGAAGCTTACAGGCACGAATCACCATGCCTGGCCCTGTCTGTTGGTCTTAATAGAATATACTACTTACTCCAGAATATTACGTTTTCCCTCAGATTGCAATATATGGCAAAAACTTCTGCAAGTCAACAAGAAATGCTTTCAACCTGCTGATGAGAAATGTTTTAAAGTAAGTAATCAGGTCAAAGATTACAAGAGACAATTTGGTAAACCTTGAGCACCGTATCACATATTATTTAAAACATTGATGGTCTTATTAGACATGAACATTATCTTTCAACTTGATAGATTTAAATCTTTTCATAGCATTATTCTAGAATTGTTTCTATCATCCACTTGTCTTTATACTCATTTTTTTTTTTCATTTTTGTTATTCTCTGTTCTAAAAATTCCCCAGATGTACATTATCATCATGTCTCTGGTCAATCCACCTTCTAAAATTGACAGAGTCAAAGTAAATAAAATCAGAGAAGGAACACAGCATCCTCAGGATTTGGGGTGTCGACTAAGGTTCAAATTATAAGGAGAAGCTGATACTAGCAATAGCACTCAACAGTCCTATGATGCCATCTTCTGTCTGCTTCATTAAAAATTAGTCAGAACTTCATCCCTGGGTCTGCCTTAATTCTTTGCATTTGATATTTGCTACTTGGTGACATATCAAAAGTCCACCTAGGACCTATAAAAAAAACCTCATGAATTATTTGCTGTCATAGATTTCAAGTTATAAAGGTAATTTAAATACAAAAGTATACTTTCTTCTTTTTCTGATTTTCAGAGTTGCAGTTGTAGATAAGCTTACAGACTTTGTACTACTCCTGGGGAAATTTCTAGTTGCTGGGTGCATAGGTAAGTAATAATGACAAAAAATAATAAAATATTTTAAACTGCTTAGGAAAGCTTATTTACTAAAAAAGGTATGATCCTTTGTAAATGCATAATATGTATTCTACTTTGTCAATGTAGGTGTCCTGGCCTTCTTCCTCTTTACACAAAGAATCCCAATGATTATAGAAGGACCAACAACTTTAAATTACTACTGGGTACCTTTACTGGTAAGAGCTGGTGTCTTAGTTTGTGTTGTTATGAAAAGCAATCCAAACTTCCCCTGTGTTTGGGAGCTATGTGTGCTCTCATTATAGGCCTACCTTGATAAAGCTGCTGAATGTTTTGCTTAATTGGAATACCACCTTCGGGTGGAGTAGGTTTGGCCATGACTTGAAGTTTCAGGTGAAACCTCTTTGTTCTTGATTGTTTGTTGGTTACTATAAATGTTTGGTGCTAAATAAGCTGGGGGTCGAAGGAGGGAGGGAGAAGA